>JAPYYW010000269.1:0-125340 GCA_030522545.1 Cremastinae sp. A BG-2022a | reverse complement strand
CTCGGAGTTCGAGTCGGAGTGGGGGAAGCGCTCGAGCGAGAAACTGGGGAAGGGCTCTTATTGCCGGGGCTCTTATTGGGAGAGCGCACTGTACCTTTCAAGTAATTTTGACATTTGGTATTATTGAAAGAATTTAGTGAAACTTTACCAAATTTGTAATACATTACGAAAATCGTGAATCAAACACCTGAAATAACGATGCGTCACTGTTTTCTTATTTATATACTCTCTGGACAAATACGAATTTCCAATAAGAATAATCAATACATTAAAATTCGAAGAATTTATCAGTGTGATAAAACTCTAAAGCAATCAAGTGAATCATTTTCAATTGATCACAACAAATATTTCCATAAATTTCGAAACAAAACATATATAATAATTTATCCACTTGACATCATTTTTCAAATACCAGCCAAAAATCATCTTCAAAATAATCATTTTATTTCTATTTTAAATTATGATTTTTGAAATGGCAAGAGAGACAAAAAACAGAAGAATCATGCAGAGATTGATCATTAGCGATGAACTTGCCTATTGCTCGCTCATTTGCGCGGACGTCATCGCGCCGTGGCTGACAATTCGCGAATCGCGATGCCTCTCCATCGAAGGTTAACAATGCTCGCCAGTATAATTTTCTCTCCGTCTCGCTCTCGCGCCTTTCTTCATCCTCGAGGTTAACTTCCCAACAATAACGGGGGGAGGGGAGGGAAAAGAGAGAGAGAGAGGGAGAGTTTGATACGAGGCGCGTGCAACAATGAAAATCTTTCGCATGGCTCGCATCACTGTCCATTGTATCGTTTCTACTATTGTTTTAACGTACCCATTCGTATACTATACGTGCATTTTCCTCTATCTCTCTCGTCTCCCTCCGCCCTTCGAGTTAAAATAGCGCGACCAGTCTTGCGCGCTAAAATCATCATTAGAAAATGAAAAAGTCGACCAAGAGTTAAATATTCGACGCTGAAACATATTTTTCGATCGCTCAAACCTAACAGCATCAACTCGGAGCTATAAATATGTACTCAAAAATATCCAAAATGTTTACTACAAAGTCGTTCAAAAGTAAAATTAAATCCCGTATTTAATAGCGTTGACCATTTCATTACCATGGTTTTTTTAATGGTCTCAAATATTTTTGATTCGTATAAATGGGGCGTAAAAAATCTTTTATACGTAAAGTTAAATTTAAAAATTTAGCAAAAATTTTTCTCGATACTTGAGAATGCCATTCCTCATCATGTTTTATATAAAATTACCTGTAACTTTTACTCTTGACTGTAAACACGATTATATCTCGAAAATATGCTTTTTTGACTTCCCGCATGAATAATTTGTATTACCAACATCTCAAAATCTTTCGGACTGAATAAAATATCCTAAAACTGACGAGATAGAGATGAAAAAATGGGCAAGAACGAGAGAACAAAGTTCGAAAGAAGAAAAATACGAAACGAAATAAAGATGAAAAGAAAGAAAAAAAGGTGAAACAAAAATAGCGAGGGGGGTGGGGGGATCGTTACCGTAAACAATCGAAAGGGCTCGAAGGTGAAACGCGGGAAAGTAAAGAGATAATCTCGGCATCGATTGGACATAAATAACGATCATTATTATAAGGGAGATAAACGCTGGGAGTCGAATGCTGGTGAGAGGAAACAACGAAATCAAGAGGGCCGAAGAGGGAGAGGCGAAAGCTGCTGCGCTGTGTGTATATAATAAAGGTTCATTATCGTGGCATCAGGATAATACTTTTCCTTTTTCCATGCGAGAGAAGAGAGCCTTCTCGACTCTTTTTTCCATTCATTGTTTCGCGCTTTTTTATTTTTTGTCCCTATACTCATCGCGCTATCGAGGCCCGGAGGGTGGTTTCGCGTGTGCTCGCGTCCCGCCCACGCGAGGTCGCGCGATTAAGCCAGATTGCTTTTTCCTACGCGCGCGCACGATCGTACGCGTAAAAGATAAAAAATAAAAGAGCCACCGAGAACAGATGGAGAAAATATAAAGTTGATTTTTCGTTATATCGGAGGAACGGCGCGAGAGGGGAAAAAAAATCGCGGGAAGAGGCTGCGCGTCCCCGGAAATCTCGTAAAATCCTCACGCGGATTTTCGTTCTTTTTTTTCCTTCTATTTTGTAGCTGCCTCGCTTTTCTTTTCCAAACTGCAGTGTCACGGATGCGCGCCGAAATGACGCGAGAATCCAATCTGGAAAATTGCATATGGAAGCGAAATGGAGAAGGGGCCGAAAAAGGAACAAAAAGAGAGAGAGAGAGAGAGAGAGAGAGAGAGAGAGAGAGAGAGAGGAACGGGGAGAGATAAAACGAAATGAAAAGACCGCGAGAGCGGAAAACTTTAATTTCCAGGCTGGACAACGCGATTTTTGTGGTTTCGGCGTGAAAGTTGCTCGCGGAGGCTCGACGGGAGGAAACGCCGAATATTTTGGACGGAAAAAAAGACGAGAAACGAAAATAAAAATAAAAAAATTGAAAAAAGAAATGGAAGACATTTTAGGGAACGGGCGTGGAAAGAAAAACGAAATATATATAGCAGCCGAGAGTCAAAAAATCGGATAGGGAAAATCTCATATTTTGCGAAACTTAATTGCCATGGGTCTCGCAATCCGTTCGCTGAATGAGATTCGAATTTAATTGTTTTCCCGCGAATGAATATTTGTTCGCAGAAAATTGAAATCTGATCAGTCGGCCTCGCTTCCTTTTGTTATCCGGCGTCCGAGAGCGCGTTTCCCACATTTGCATTCATCAATCCCATACACAGATAACACGCTTTTCTCCTTACTTTTTTACGCTTTTTCGTGTGAAAAGCCCTATATGTACCACCATCCCCCTTTGCTAGAGTGACGAATAAATTGACCATCGGATAAAAAAGATTGTCATCTCGTTATTTTTTTTTGCGTCTAAAAGCACGCAATGAAAATTCGCTCGAACAACGTGTGTTATAATTCTGACTAAACCTTTTGAAATTAAAATATTTTAAAATATACAAAGGATTCACTCAATCAATTTCAGCTTTTCACATTATTGAGATAAAAGAGTTTATTGCTATTGAGCATTTTTTTTTGTATAAAGGAACTATTTTTTGCGAACATGAATTAAAATATATATTGAAAAATTCAAAAAACTGATACAAAATCCAGTTTTTTGATTTGTTTAATATGAATTTCTCGATTTCGTCTCGAATAAGTAGCATTTTCGTTATCTACAGGAAATTTCCGATCAAATAGGCTCTTAAAATCGAATTTAAAAAATTTCAAAAAATTTGGTCAGTCACACTGGGTCTCGTGGACCCATGAAAATTTCAACTATAGCGATATATTTTCTTTCTCTTGACCAAATCAACTTTATTATGGATGGTTCTTAAAGTTTTTTACAAAACGAAGCGAATGGCGCAAGAATCACGTTATTTCATCAATTTTTCAAAAAGTTATGACCTATTGAAGATTTTTGAAAAAATGGAAAGGGGACCTTAAAAAATTCGCAAAAATTTTGAAATTTTTTTTTCTCGATTTTAAGACCTTATTCGATCGGAAATTTCCTGCAGATAATGAAAATGCTACTTATTTGAGGTGGAATGCAAGAATTTATATCGAAAAATAAAAAAAAATGATCGAAAAGTCAGTTTTTTAGCTAATTCAATATAAATTATATTATTTCGCCCCGAATAATTATCATTTTTGTTATCTCCGGCAAATTTCCGATCAAATAGCCTCTTAAAATAAAAAAAATAAAAATAAAAAATTTTTTAGAATTTTCTTTTATCACACTGGGTCTCGTGGACCCATTTGGAATAATAATTTCTACAATTAAATGTACAGACATGTCAACTCGTTTCAATTTTACTACACTATTGTTATATCCATAATATTATATAGAGTGAGAATAATATTTGCTCGACAATATACGAAACACGAACAATATGGTAAATTTGCCCAAGAATCGCGAGTGTGTGAGCGTTGAATTTTTTTGTCATCCGGAGAAGACGTGCGAGCATGTTTTTCCATAATTACGATAATCACGAGACATTTTCGCGAGAGAGGAATTAAAGGGAAGCAGGGACGCTATGAGAGAGAAAGCGTCGAGCGAGCGAGCAAGAGAGAGAGAGAGAGAGACGGATATAAAGAGTAATTGGGACGAGAAGCACTAATGCGACGGGCAATTAACTTTGTCGCGTGAATGGAGAATCCTCTCCCGCTCCCGTCCCGTTAGCTCTCTCACTCTCTTTCTCTCTCCCATCCCTCTTCGACTCTCGACCCAATTATTCAAGCGAGCGAAAGCTCTTCTTCTTCTCCTCCTCTGGCCAAAGTTTCCATTGAATGTCTCATAGAAAATGAGAACTGCGCGAAAGTCAAGGAAAAAGTTGAATTCTTGCCGGATGCACGCGTGTACGTGTCGAACTCTGCGAAATAAATTCCAGGCTCGTTCGTCGAACGATCAGACTGAGAATCAAATCTTCTTTGGATAACCAAAAATATATTTGCTCTCTATAGTACAGAATCTATTAATTTTCGTCATTTATTTTTTCATATTGAGTCAACATATAGTTCATCAAACCACTATTTATGTATAATTTAAATAATTCAATCACAATCGATCAAATTTTATTTTGATGTTCCAAAGAAATTTTTATGGCCAAGAGTACGTTCGTTCCCTACTTAAAATTCTTGAAACATTTTTTTTAAATACTTCTAAAAATGGCACAATTTTCATATTTGCTATATTGACATTTATCGTTCTTATCATTTTTTGTAAAACAAAATTCTCCTCTAATTTCTCTACAAAGGTAAACAAGCTGAGTGTCAAAAAATCAACCCAACAATCCGAAACAGAAATAATTCATTTGAATAATAAAACGAAAAAATCTGCATACAGTAAGAAACATTAAAAAATAATAATAAAAAAATTATATTATATACAATCTTCATCAAAGATGTGTGACAGAGAAGAAACGAGTAAAAAAAATTACGAAAGCGCGTCAAATAATTCACTATATACGAGATTCGTAAAAACAAAAAAAAGGTAAACGTCCCAATAGTTGGACAATTTTTGCTATATTATTTTTAATATTAATAGAATTATTTCTTACTCAATAAAATCATATGGATTATTTTTCATATTCAATAAAGTGTATTTTTCATGACGTTAATTTATTGGAAAAAACTCGCTCAAGTCTAGAGACAAGCTCGATTTTCTGTCCAACTATTGGGAAATTTTACATATTCAAATATTCAAGTATTTATTTACTAAAAATATTATCTAAAATTAAAACATAAAATGAATTTTGAATTGCTCAAATGTCAGACAATAATCAAGATGTGAATTAGAAGCAGATTTTTTCGTTTAAATATTTTTGAAATAAAGATAAAGTGAGAAAATCCTTAGGCGTACATCAAATAAGCGTCAGGAATGCACGAGCGAGGAGCAACGATCAAAAAAGAAAGAAAGAAAAAGAGAGAGAGAGAGAGAGAGAAAAAAAGTCATGAACACTCGTTTTAGCTGGACGTGCAACGAACTTGCGGTACCGGAAAAATCAATAAATTTGTAAGAGAGCGCCGAAAAGGCGGAGAGAGAGAGAGAGTGTCTGGCGGGCAGGCGAGTAAACAAACGGTCGGGGGAGGCCGTGAATGACCGAGTGGAAAGAAATACATATACCTGTGCGCGGGGTCGATCAGGAGGAAAAACAATGAAATTGCGCGGGGAGCAAAACCGCGATATCCCGAAGGCTCGGGCGAGACGGAGAAGCGAGGGGGGGGGAGGTTCGCCGCGAGGGGAAAAAAAACGAGAGCACAGTCAGCGGTAAGGTGGCAGGGGGGAAGAAGAAAGAGAAGAAGAAAAAAAAAACGAAAATTATTGTCTTACCTGTTGCCAGTGATCCTCGAGCGATGGCTGCGCCGAAAAATATCCGGTATCGTGTATGTCCTGCAATTCCCTAAATATGTTCCCGCTCGGCAGGATATCCATGATTGCGTGTTCCCGCGTCGGCTCTCGGGACTTTGACTGTGCCGAAAAAAACTAGAACGCGCGCGCGCTCTCGATAATCACCGGCGACGATCTCAAAAAACTCAGAATTCACCAACGACGAGCACTCGCATTTGTTTCTCGTTTGTACTCGCTTCACCAACCACGATACTTCGGAGACGGTTTTTATTTTTTTTTTTAATTTTTTTTATTCTTTTTTTTTCACTCTATCATTTGTTGAAGATTTGCGTATCAACCTTTCGACACCACTCACTCAACGGGGACGATTTGGACCACTCGCGAGCGCGACACTTTCTTTTTTTTTTTATCGGAGCGGAAAAAACGTTCGAACGAGAACAAACCGAAGAACGTTAAATTTTATCCGCGATGCAGATACTTCGGGGACGAGAGACACTGAATTTTTAGTCGTCGCTAGCACTCGCGACGTTTTGTATACCTGCCGTGTGTAAACCGCGAGATAGCGATCGACGAGCCAAATGGCGCCCACTCTGCACGACCTTTCTTCGAATTTCGTTACGAATATACTCCGAGGGACAATTTATTAACTCGCGCGAGTTATTTGCCGTGTCAAATGTTGCACAGGAGGAGGAGACTTAAAAATTCGGAGCACGATTTATTTTCAACAATTACTCGTAATCGGGGGCTCGTCGAATTCGGAGAGCGAAGGAAGAAAATCAGAGGGTACGCGCCGGTACGACGCTGCGAACGCCACTGGCGATGCGACGCTCTGTCTCTCTTGATTGGCGTTTTCGAGAAGCGAGCACGCGACACGGCGCGACGACGTTACTCATCGTACGAGACTTATTTCCCGAGCTCTTCGCGATCGCGACTCAAGCACGACGAATATGAGAAACGGACGCGCGCGGAGAAGAATCACGAGACCCGAAAAACTTCACGAACTCGGCGTCGCGTCGCTTTTTTGTTTTGAATTACGCAACGGCCTTTTTTTTCCGCGAACTTATTGGGTTTTTTTTTCGGTTGGCGTCACTGGGCACGAAAACGCGCGTATCCCGTACTCGGCAAGCTCCGAAACGTTTCTCTCTCCTTCTTACTCTTATTTCGTATTTTTTTTTATTTTTTTTTTGGGAAAGGATGCACCGTCGATCTTTCGGAGTCACAGTTGCGGTGAGACGGGGGAAGGTTACGCGGCCTCCCGGAATGCGAGTTGTGTATATTATTCCGCGAAGATCAACGGTTTCGCTCGAGCGCGTACCGTGTGTGCGTGTCTCGCGCGCGCGTGTGCGGACGGATAGTTTGAAAACTCGCCGGCTTCGCGAACTGTCCGGTGCAGACTGCCGGCGAACGCCTCACGAATCTCAACAGCCTCCGCTGACTCTCGTTTCTCCCAGCGTGCCCCAAAACTTTATTAACGTGGCGACATCTTGCACTTTTTTGCACATTATAGCACCGCGAGCGCCGCCATTCGCGTCTCTTTCTCTCTCTCTTTTCGTTTTTTTTTTTTTTTTTTTCCAAATTTGTACTCGACCAACGGCAGACGTTGGAACTCGCACTCGAAAAATTCGCGGATCGAGAGAATGATTGCGAATTATCGGTTATTTCGACAGCGAGCTGCCCGCGAGCGGAGACTCTTTAGCTCGAACTCTGCGGAAGCCGCGAATACGCGTATAGATATATTTCGGAGTCGCGAACACGTTTGGACACGCGGCGTCTCGAATTCCCCGCGTACGCTTATCCCTGTCCCTTGATCGATATACTGACACTGCGTTTGATGTTGTTTTCACGATGTACGTGTTTCTCTGCGGCTATTTGCTGAGAGAGATGCGCGAACAGCACGACCGGCGAGAGAAACCGCACGCAAACCCTCCCGCACGAGCGCCGAAGAGTGACTGACGGTTTCGCCGCGACGCGGCGGCGTAACGGCCGCTCAACGGGCGCCGCGGGAGGGAGCCGAAGCCATCCGAGCGCGCACGAGCGGACCGCGGCCGAAGCTCTCGCCGGCGGCTCGATTCGTTTCGCCGGCGAACGCGCTACGTGCCACGGCAGCACCGTTCGCGCTGCTCCTCGCGATACGCCGGTCGCTTATACACATCGTTCCTTCATCGATGCTTCGAACCATGTAGCGTTATTATTATTGCAATTCTCTATACGAATACGCCATATTTATTCTCAACTCATAAAATATAATAAGAAAGAAAATAAGAAGAACAAAAGTACGCTCATTAATCCAACTGTACACAAAATACGAAATTTTAACGGAATTTATTGGCTTGTTTTTCAATAGATGGCGCAGGTATTTTAACTCCTTAATTCGTTTTTGTACAACCGAATGCGTAACTCGTGCGAATTGAACGACGACGAGTATAAGTTTTCCGAAACAGAATGAAGAATAACGTTGTAGAAAGAGAGAGAAAAAAGATATATTCACCGTGCGATGAACCGGTGAGTGAAAAACCTCGGAATATTTCGCGCGAATCTAGTATTGGCAGAAACAGAGAAAGAATTAACGAGCGTTTAACCAAACTTTTCACTCTCGCACGTACCAATCTGCAACTGCGAGCCGGTGAATAGAGGGAAACGAAGCGTGCGGGAGAGAAACATTCGTTCTCTGTCGCTCCCGCGCCGAAAAACCAATTTGTCCTTCCTATCTCCGCAATTATAAAAATACGACGGCGCGGAGAGAAAAAAAAGGGAGGGAGCAAACACGAGAGCTAATATATCTTTACCGTTTCGTTGTCGGTCTCTTATCTCGAGTGCGCGAGCGTCTATATGCATATTCATCTCTTTTCATCTACACATAACCCAGTAGCAGCGAGACGTGCGTTTCGCTGGGTCGACTGCAAACGATAATGTATCGGGAGGCCGCGAGGGGCGCGAGGAGAGCAACAAGGCCTGTCTTTCGAGACGAGCGAGGATCCGCGGCACGGATTCTGTGCATGAATCACAACGTCGATGCCGGAGTTATATCTTAACGTACAAAAGTAAAAAAAGGAATAAGAAAAAAAGGTAAAAAAAAATTGAAATAAATAACACACGAGAGAGCGAGCTCGTCATATTTGAAAACTCGTTGAGCGATGATAAAACATTATCGCTCATCGTCGCGACTCCCGAGGAACCGAATTACGAAATGAGAGAGAGAGAGAGACAGAAAAAACGGAGGGAGACGAATAAACGCGAGGGAAGGCGAGCGATGCTCGTTCGCGTAGCCTTGAGCAAAGTTTTTTTCGCTCCGATCAACGAGAATCCTCGAGCTCTCCTCTTATTCATAGGTTAGAAATGTATAAACAAGCCGGCTGAGAAAGAGAGAATAAACTGTCCGAGCGCGGGAAAGGGACTCGGCCGGGTGGGGGAAGCACGAGCGAGAGGAAAATCGAGCGCGTTGGAACGCTGAGGAATTCGCGAATGAATAATCGAACTCACTCGCTTCAGAAACGACGAAACTCCGCGCTCCGTGATTCTCCCATTGTTTTCTTTTCTTCTCTCTCTCTCTCTATTTTTTTTGTATATTCTACAACGTTCTCGGGTCTCTTTTCGCGGCATATTACTTTTTTTTAAGGGTGTTTAGTTCGTAGAGCGAAAAATCAAAAAATCAAAAGTTCGTCTACGTTTTTCTTCCATACCAAGTCTTGTCTAACAATAAGAATAAACATTTATTTTAAATAATTGTTACAAATCAACTGAAAAAAAAACATGTTTGAAATTCTAGGCCATCCAATGACAGAATTTACTCTCTGCGTGTGATTGCACCAAAATAATTATGAAATTTTATTGAAAAATTAAGTGAAGCTTTTTTAACGTAATACAAAGATCAGTACAAAATTTCATTTTTATTAGGAAGTTACTGAGATATTTATTATACAAAATAGCTCTTATGGGAAGATACAAAAAATAGCCATTTTTAATAATTAATATCTTAGAGATGTTACTTAAAATTATGTAAAATAGTACAAAATTTTTAATTTTGAACACAACATCCTTAATGGCCAGGAAGCACTCGTTCTCCGTATTTTTGTGATTCAATATTGTACAGCAAATTATTTGTCAGATATTTGTATAATGGGTCATAAATATAAAATAAAATAAAATTTTATTTTTTTAAATATTAAAATCCATGATTTATTTCGATACGTTCATATTTTTGCAACGATCGAAAAGAAGCATATATTCGATTAATAAATAAATACAAATAACATCAATTATTGAAAATGAGAATGAAAAATGATAAAAGTAACATCGATTTTTATAATTATCGTTTTAAATTCGTATAATCACTGCAAACCACCATCATTCGCTAATATTGTATAGTATAAAAAAGTATATGCAAAAATTATATAAGATACGTTTACCACGTAGCTATATTATAAATCCCTTTTGATCGAACATTTTTATCTATAAATATTTTATTAAACGTAATACTCGTTTCGTGACGGAGCTGGGACGATTGTGGATAATTTCTCGGTCGATTTTCGTGCTCGGGCGCAATCGCGAGCTGAACGCTGGTGCATACGGGGTTTACGGTGCATTATTGCATCTCCCTCTCTCTCTCTCTAACCGTCTCGGTTCTTTAAAATTGGCTCGCAGCAACGAGGGAATGCGAGATTAGATACGTAAGCGACGTTTATGGTGAATGAAATTAGAAAAGAGAACAGAGAGCGAGGCTTATCACGCTCGTATAGAGAAGGCGAACGCGGGCCCGGGCACAAAGACACAAACGCGCGCGTTCCGCGTGTGCACGCGAGTCTCGTTTCCGTCCGAGCGTGTTATTTCTCCGCGCTATGGCGGTACAAATGTTTACATCCACAGACGGGAATAGCTCGAAAATGGAGAAAACCGAGACCGTAGGGACTCTCGAATAACTACAAAGAAACGAGAGTTGCGCCCTTTCCGCTTCCCTCCCTCTCTTTCCCTCCATTTTTTTTTCTTTTCTTATATTTGTCTTTGCTTTTTTTATTTGCAGAAATAGAAACGTCAATCCTCTCTCGTTCATTCCCGATTTCCCTCTTCTCGACACACGCGCAATTTTGCCAACGCGAGCGAGCGTCCCCGACACGAGGCGTGCTATGGTGATTTTCAAGGATTTCGAATCTCTCGCAGCGGAACATCACGAGTGAGTCTCTCATCTTTTTTCTTTCTCATTTTTGCAAAAAATTTCACGCTTTATTTTTATTATACCTGAACATTATTTTTTTGAACTTTTTTTTCCTAAAATTTCACATACACCGAGATTAATACGATATTAAACTCATTGTGGTCGAAATTCCATAACATATTTCAATAATAAAATTGAAATATTCGTCTTTGAAAAATCACATTTTTCGTGACTCTTCACAAGACCGTTTGTGAAATCTTGCAATTTTACACAATGAAATTTCCTCAAATTTTAAACAATTTTTAACGTGACAGAACGTTAATACTAATTTTAGTGAGATATACATATATTATCTTCAAAATAATTTCGCTCGATGATTTTACTTAGCTCGCAAGAAACGCGATACACAGCTCTCTCTTAATTTACGCACGTCACTTTTTTCGCGGGCGCCTCGACGCGGAGGGGAAAAGAAATTAATAATTACTTTGGAGTAGATTTAGGAAAAAAGGCGAGTGCTTTTAGCATGGCATTAACTCAGGCCAAGAAAGGTCGTTTATTCGATGAAAAAAAATGGGAGAGCCTACGAGGAATTTCCGCAGGGTTTTGCCGGAGAGGTTAAAAAGAGGGAGAGTCGCGCGGGGGTTGAAATAACGGGAGAGCCGGTATCATGAATCGAGAGGGAGAAGGAATAAGAAAAAAAAGGAATAAAATGGATGTAAGAAACCGCACGAGAGAGATAAAGATGGAAAAAAAAATATATATATATATAGCAAGAGAGGGTTGATGGGAGAGAGAAAAGGGCGAGTATAGAACGTAAGCTCGATAACCGTGGATTTCCTGACCTCGGTGAACCTCTCCGAATGTCCCGTCTCTCTTCTTTTCCGATTCCCGGGTGATTCCCCGCCGGACCTCGATCAACCCCCCCGACGATGATTCTCCTTTAGGAAACTACACGCGTTTCGCCCCTGCCGATGTGCATCGGAGTCTCGCGCGCACTGGGTTACCGCGCGCGCGATCCCATAAATATTCGCGGCTCTCCTTATTCTCTCGCGCCTTTTATTCCCCGCGCGCCTCAGCTCGCCCTCTGAATTTTGGAATCGAGCCCGCGAATCTTTCCCGACCGCCCGCCTTCCCATTTTTTTGTTCTTTTTCCTCTCTCTCTCTCGGTTTTTTTTACATTTTTTTTTTGTTCTTATTCTTTTTTTCTTTTTCCATCCAACCGAAAGCCATTACTTCGCGTTTCGCTTTATTTCGCTTTATTTTGTATTACTTGACGTATATATTTTTCGCGTGTCTTTCGTTGGCCTCGTCCGCGACGTTCACCGCGATTCCGAAAAAGCGCGACTGAGCCCCGCGGTAAACATCGATTTGTTCGGTTAAAAAAAAAGAACCGTTGGGAAATCACTCGATTCGATTTATGCTCTCGAAAGAATCGCCTCCTCGACGCAAAACTCCGGGACACGCGAGTCTCATTGGACCGCCGCCAAATCGCAATTGCGTAAAGTGAATTTACAGTGGACTCGCTTTGTTTCGAGAAATTTCTGCGACGGGTATAAATCGTTGAAAAAATATACGCCTCGGACACCGTGAACTTCTTCGAAGTATATATATTTATTTTTTCCATGAAAAATCTATTTTTATATACTTCTATCAAATTTTTGAGCTCAGAATTCGTTCGTTTGGTGATTTCACAAAAGTAAACACTTTCAGAATCGGATGAATATTAAAATTTCTAATTTCTCCGATGATCAATTGGGAAACGTATATTGCACATTGAGTAAAACATAATGCGCGCGAGCTTTAATTGAACTCGAATTACCAGCCACAGGATAATGAATTACCGAATTAATATTGTTTACAACCATTTTCGCGAAAAGCCATTAGGGAAGAAGACATTAACGAGCCCGTTACGAACGACAAGGGATTTCAATGTAACGAGCTTGTGCTCCTATTCAAAATTATGAGATTTTTACATGCGTTCCTCAATCAAAATTAGAAGAACCTAATACTAGCTAAAACCTTGAGCGAAAATGTATATATTTTATACAATTTATTTATAATGGCAATATACTTTTATTTATTTTAATAAATTAACGTAAAAGTGGCAAGTTTGAGATAATTTTAAGCTTGTTAAATAATTATCTTTTTTTCTTAAATAATTATCTCTATTGAACTTTTCATGAAGGTTTGGTAAATTTCGAGCTATAATGTAGGCAGGTGGAGTATAAAAAAGGGGTGAAAAAAAAAGATATAAAACGCGAAGATCGTAATAGAGGAATGTTGGCGAAATCGGCGAGAGGGTTTGAGAGGGAGGAAAAACCATTTAAGCGAGACATCGCAAACATATACGCGGAAGGGTCTGGAGAAAACGCCGCTGGAAATTCGTTTTCTCCATTAAACCAAAGGTCTATATCCCGACCTTTTTGTATACACGCACACACACACACCGTTTCTCCTTCCCTTATTTTCCTTTCCCTCTCTCCGTTCCTATTTTTTTTCTTTCTCCTCCCTTTTATTTCCATTTTTGCCTTTTCTCGTAACTCGGAAAGCCCCGAGCCTTTTACACCTCGTACAGACTCGAATCCGCAACGGGGAAGGCTTTGACGCGAATCGCGTCAAGTACAAAAGCCCTTTTCAACCAAATTGATGCATTTTTGTTCTCGCCTCTTATCCTCGAGAGCCTTAATAAATAAACAGAGAAGAGAAGCCATTCTTCTTTTTTTTAGAGATATCTTTTCGAATTTTTATTTTTCTATTTATTCTCTTTTTACCATTCCTATATGTATAGACTTTCTCTTTTTCTATGCTTTTTATTTGACAGTTATCGTGCTTTTCATGAAAATTCATCAATTTCAGTTAAATCGACGCAATTTGTGTTCTTTATATTTTTTTCAAGACAATTTTTTACAATTTTGTATTATTTTCTAAAAATTTATCGAGTCCAGTCGTATTATTTTTAACTTTTCCATTCATTCGTCTCTCTCGTCCTCTTTTTATTTTCTAATACGCTTAATTTGCCGGCCTCGATACCGTATAATAGAAATGGTCGATAGTAAACGATACGACGCGGGATAAACATAAATAATACGGTACAGGTATTTTTCGCGAATGGGAGGGGGTAAGAAACGCGAAGGACGAAAAAAACGAAGGATTGGAGAAAGGCGAGAAGGAGAGAGAGAGAAAGGAAAGATATAAGGGGAGGGGGAAAGAGAGCTTAATGTAGAGGAAAAATTGCCAAAGGCAATTTATGTCGCGTCGAGAGAGCCCGGAAATTCGTTTTCCACCATTTTCCTTCTTCGTTAAAGCAAAAAGCTCTTCCTCGTACGATTCCTCCCCGCGGTCCGTCTTTTGTTGAACCGAACTCCTTGACTCGTCCGCTCAATTCTTCCGTTTCCCCTTCGTTCTCCCGCTCTCTATTTCTTATTTTCCGTACTTTCTCCAAAGTCACAGCAGCAGATTTTTTATCCCTCGCGCGCAGTATTTATTTTTCCGCGGCGCGATCGCCATTTTCCTTCTTCCGGAAATAAAATCGAAGAAAATCGCTGAAATTCGCGCCAGGACGATGAAGTTTCTCTCTCCCTTCCCCCCTTATTATTTTTATTTTGTTGCCCCTTCCCCATTAATTCCGAAGATTCTTTCTCTCATCCGGTTTATCTAGTCCTTCCACCCCCCGGCCCCTCTCTCCATCAACCACCCTCGGAGCGGCTACTCTTTATCTGCGTATTTCTCGTTATTTTGTTTTGCTCTTCCCCGACGTTTATTTTTGTTTTCTTCTCCTTGTTGTGTGCTTTTTTTCCCCTCTCGCGCTCGCCGCCGACGAGCGTCCTTCTTTTACGAGCCGAGATAAAGGAAGAACCGCCCCTCGGCCTCTCGTCGGACCTTCTTTCTTTCTCTTCTTCTTCTTCATCTTCTCCACACCTTATTCTCATATTCTCGCTCCCTCTCGCCGAAAGTCCCCCAGGAACGCGTCTTATCCTCCTCTCGGTACTCCTGGAATTTTCGTATCCAACCCCCGCGCAGTTTTGCGTACGCCTCGGATTTTTCTCCCCCTCTCCGCGCACCCTTATTCTCCTCAGCGCGAGGACGAGAGAAAACACGAGAAGTGTGTATATAAAAGTAGAAAAATGAGGATCTCGGAATTTATGATTTATCTCCCGTGGTACGCTGAGAAATAGACAGCCGGGGGGGGGGGGGAAGGAGGAGAGAGAAAAATGGCGGAGAATAAAAAATGGAGCAGGATAAAAAAAATCGACGAAAAAAAACGAAGACAAACAATAAAACGTTGTTTTTTTTTTTCTTCTTACTCTATGAATAAATTCGGGAAAATGGTAGAGATTTTCGTCCTGCGTTGTTTTTTTTCTCATCACTTTTCTCAGATCCTTGTGTGTATTTGGAGAAGGAAATGTTCCGGCTCGATTACGTGAAGCCTCTCGTTATCGATGACGATAATGACGAATCGAGATCAGGAAGGAAAAAATGGAATCCGTCGAATAAATTTGGTGAATAATCGGCAGAAATCGAATCAGCGATAAATCTGATAAAATCTTTCGTCTCGTCTGGATATTTCGCGGTGACGTCAGCGTGTGCCGCGAAATGAATGAAGAGGATAAACTCGTGGATTTGTGGATTTTCTCGGTATGCGCTCTCGCGGCCGCGCACCGAAAGGAATAAAGGGAAAAGCGAGACGAGCCCCGGCCGAGGGAAAAATGATTCATTAATATTGAGCAACCCACCGCGCAGTTGGATTTAGACGGGATAATAATATTAAATGAAAATATCAGATCGAGCTGTCATAAATATTCTTCTTATATTTTTCTCCCTCTTCGTTTCTTATTCAAAAAATAACATATTTTTCCATTTCACTTTTTGTCTCATTTTTTCACATGCACATCACGCAGCTCTTATTATCATTTTTTTATCAAAAAGCTTATTCAATTATATGTATTAGAGATATGTTGTGCATGTTTAAAATTGAAAATGATGAAAATTTTTTGAAAATTTTACATAATATATTATATAACGTATAGTCAAAGCGTCGTGTAAGCTCAAAACCCTTAAGATTTTATGGAAAAACAAATTGGGATAAAATTTAAAAAAAAGGAGAAATTTCAAGGCATAGCAACGATGAGAATTAATTTGATCGGATAAAGTCGAGTCTGCAAATAATTCGAGGTGAATTTGTATCACGAAACGGAGGTACAAATCTTGTGTTATTTCAAGCCCTTTGGGTTCTTTTAGGCGTGTACGTGCAAACTGAAGGGTCGATCGATTAGAGTCGATTAACGTCGAGAATTCCTTCCTCCTCTCGTCGGCACTTCCCCCGGCTCCCCCTTTATCGTCGAGCCACTGTTTTCGTATAACATTGTCGAAAAGTGAAGTGCTCGAGTGAAGTTGAGAAGGCGAAGCGAGTGGTGTTGCGTTCACAGAGATACAAAGAAGGGGCCGTACAAAGGGGTTGTTCTCAGGCGTAACTACCGCAGACTCGACTCGAGAACTTCAGTGAAGAAAAAAAAATACGATTTCCCACTCACTTTTTTACCGGCTTGATAACGTGTAAAAAAAGTTTACAAAAATTTCCTCGAATTTCTCGATATCGCAAATTGAACTTTTCATAGGTCCGCGAGACCCAGTGTGACTGACAAAATTTTTTGAAATTTTTTAAATTCTATTTCAAGACCCTATTCGAACGGAAATTTTCCGTAGATAACGAAAATGATAATTATTCAGGGCGAAATTCAAGAATTCATATTGAAAAAACCGACTTTTCGATCAGTTTTTCGAATTTTTCAATACGAATTCTTGAATTTTTCCTCAAATAAGTAGCATTTTCGTTATCTACGGGAAATTTCCGATCGAATAAGGTCTTAAAATCGAGAAAAAAAAATTTCAAAATTTTTGCGAATTTTTTAAGGTATTCCTTTCCATTTTTTCAAAAATCTTCAAGACGTCATAACTTTTTGAAAAATTGATGAATTAATGTGATTCTTGCGCCATTCGCTTCGTTTTGCAAAAATCTTGAAAAATCCCCCATAATAAAGTCGATTCCGTCAAGAGAAAGAAAAGATATCGCAAATTGAAATTTTCATGGGTCTACGCGACCCCATGTGACCCCAGCCAGAATTCACAAAATTAAAAACAAAATTTTTTATTCGATTTCATGAGCCTATTCGATCGGAAATTTCCTGCAGATAACAAAAATGCTACTTATTCAAGGCGAAATGCAAGAATTCATAAAGAAAAATTGAAAAAACTGACTTTTCGATCATTTTTTTTAATTTTTCGATATAAATTCTTGTATTCCACCTCGAATAAGTAGCATTTTCATTATCTGCAGGAAATTTCCGATCGAATAAGGTCTTAAAATCGAGAAAAAAAAATTTTTAAATTTTTGCGAATTTTTTAAGGTATACTCTTCAATAGGTCATAACTTTTTGAAAAATTGATGTAATAACGTGATTCTTGCGCCATTCGCTTCGTTTTGCAAAAAACTTTAAGAATCACTCCTAATAAAGTTGATTTGGTCAAGAGAAAGAAAATATATCGCTATTGTTGAAATTTTCATGGGTCCACGAGACCCAGTGTGACTCACTAAATTTTTTGAAATTTTTTAAATTCCATTTTAAGAGCCTATTCGATCGGAAATTTCTCGTAGATAACAAAAATGATAATTATTCGGGGCGAAATTCAAGAATTCATATTGAATGAGCCAAAAAACTGACTTTTAGATCATTTTTTTCAATTTTTCAATATGAATTCTTGGATTGCGCCCCGTATAAGTAACATTTTTGTTATCTACAGGAAATTTTGTGGTAAAATATCCTATTTTAAAAAAGACGTGAAGCTCATAATCAATTCATCAGAATAGAGCGTGTTATGCGAGGTTATATGAAATATGCGTCTAGAAGAATCGCAAAACATCAATTCAAACATGTTGAAAAGGGAAAAACGACCGCGTTCTTTCTCGTATATATAAAATTAACTAAGAATAAAATTACATAAAAATAGAAAAAATAAATACGTATCTTCGTTATAGTAAAATAAACTATTCATGAAAAGTGAATATTGGAAAATGACAATATTCACTCTAATAAGAACTATACAAACCCGATAGAGTGTGGAAAGTGAGAGTGCGTGTGGTAAAAAACATGAAAAGATTCGTGAAATTTTGTCCAACTTTAGTCGTAGCACGAAACTTTCAGTAACGAGTCCTTATTTTTATGAAAATGAAGCAACTTGATAAAACTACACTGAAAAAAGTACGAAAAGAAAAAGATGCAAAATAAAATTGTTGACATCACGTGAAAACGATCCATGTAAATTTTTTCACATTTCGTTGTAGTGCTGAAAATTTTTCATGAAAACTTTCTATAAGCAAATTTCGATGTGACTAAAATCCAATTAAAAAAATAAAAAGTATGCGATAAATAAATGTTTAAGGAAGGAAAAAATGGAAAAATATTTTTGACTAAAGTAATGAAATCTAATTTTTCACTAAAATTTATCAAAAAAAAAACCTCTTTTACCAGAGATCACTCGGGTTCGTCTGAGTGATGCGGCAAAGTTCACTGGATAAAATTAAATGCATATTCGTAGCAAATGCATTGAAATATATTTTTAGTCGACTCGGTAGCTCCTCGGTATATAAATCTAGAAAATAAATGGCTGGAAAGAACACGATTGTATTAATCGAGCGAGCTGCGTCCTCGTGCCACAAATACTCGAGTTTGGCTCAAGGATCCTCGCGAGTGAGACTTTCCGATTCGATAACCAGGCTAGGATTAATCCAACCGCGAACTAAATTTTCTCCCGCTTCAATCTCAGTATATCTCCGGATTCGACTAATTTTGTCAAAACAATATTTCCACGCCAGATTCGTTTCCGTAACAATAATTCCCCTGCAAAATTGTCATTTTTCAAAGCTTAAATGCGCTTTTTCTCGCGCACACACACACACAATAGATCCGGTGAGACTTGGCGTACGTGTCGGGAAACGCGAATGAGGGCGTAAAATGAGAAGTTGAGGAAGGAAAAAATGGAGAGTGCGGAGAAGAAAAGTCGAAGGAGAGCGGAGAAAAAATTAAAGCCCTGCGTTCTCATCTTTTCGTTCCATAGCGTATAAGTATAGTTGTTTGAGAAAAAAGGCGAGGTGGCGGCGTGACGCGAGAGCTCGCGCGAGGGACAAACGGGATTGCTGGAGTGAAGGAAGACGAGAGACGTTGAGCCTGATGGATCGGTGATCGTTTATCGTTCTTAACGCCACCAACTCTCTGCTGGAACGAGACTATCCTCCGTTCACCCCTCGCTACCCCTACCCCGCCGCGCACCTTTCTTCTTTTCCTGGCGTTGATATTCACCGACTGATGTCGGAAAAATCTCTCGATTAGTCGCCCCACCGCTACATCCCCCTTCAACTCTCACGTGAAATTCTCGTTCGACGAGAACGTTACCTTCGCCTGTTCTCTCCTTTCGTTCCCCGCTCTCTCGAATTCAAAAATCAGTTTTTATTTCACTTTTTATCCCATACTTCGTACACATATAAGCACCTTTTTAAAACTATATTTTTGTTTTCTGAATTCTCTACAGAAAATTGAAACGAAATAATTTTTGCACACTTTTTTTCGAATTTCGTTACTTTCGAATGCAGTTATTTTGAGAAAATAGACATATGTTTTCGTTAGCCTGGAAGAAAAGATTTAAAGGACGAAAAACTAAATTGGATTCAGGCTTAATTCTTTCTCCTCCCGTAACTCGTCCCCGTACGTTCCTTCGGTACCTTTTTGGCTATGCTCTTCTGTTTCGCTTTAAAGCTTCAAGCTCAGGCTGTAATTCTCCCTCATCAATTAGGATTTTACCCCTCCGGGGGTCGCTCGGTCAACACACGAATCTGCTTCTCTCACGCGAGAAAGAAGAAATTAGTCGAAGCCTGATGCTGGGGTATCTCGCGATTAGGAAGAAAAAAGATTTGCAACGTATATTTTTAAAAAAATTTTAAACTTTTTACATACATACAATATCGTATGTACCAAAATTTCGATTATTTTTTTAATTAAGTAAAAAATTTCATTTTATTTTTACAATTATTTGTATAGAAAGAGAAGAGGTCTAAAGAAAATATAATAAGTGATGAAAAGAAAAAATATCAGAAGAAAATATAGAACCAAAATAAGTATATAATGGGGGATAAAAGAATATGATATCAAATTGAGAAAATAAGGGACGAGTGAAGAAAGGGGCAAGTTTTTACACAATTCGCGATGTATACGTCAGGTTGGACGCGCGTGTGGGCTGACTCTGGGCAAAGTCTTGCGTAAATTCAGCGTGGCGTTTGGTGCTCTTTCGCGCATGAACGTGGGCTCTCGGTGGCGTTAAAAGCCAAGCAGCAGGCCGGGTATGTATACGTAGCACCCGTGCTTTCGAGCAGAGAAGATCCACCGCACACGTTATACCGAGCTTTTTGTTGTATGCGTTATGCGAAGCGTGCACGAACCTTATATTCGTCTCTCGCTCTCTGCTCCCTGCTGCCCGCCGCTTCCCCTTGGCTCTCGCTCTTTCCGAATGAAAGTGGATAGTTTCCCCGGAGTACAAAGAGGCCCCGAGGCTGCGCGAGGCTAACTAAGATGCCAAATTTGGATCTGAACGTGGATAGAAAGAGACGGAACGGCCGTTGAGTCCGGGCAAATAATGAGAGAAAGCGAGACAAAATATATAATAGAGGAAGAGAGAAAACGTTGCTTCGCGTTTTATACGAGAAAATGGGATTTTCTCTCTCTCTCTCTCCCTCTCTCGTTGGCCTTTCTCTCCCCGGATAAACAAAGACAGGGTTAAAACCCACGAGGCGCAGCAAGGAGCGACTTAACTCGAGTTCTTACTAATTCGTATGAACGTTGGCATGCTCGATTCACGTGTATTCTTCATCCCCCTCGCGCGCTCTCTCTATCTCTCTTTCTCTCGTTTCCAACGGAGAATCGCGTGATTGCAGCGGAGTGTTCCTTAATTCGATTTCGGGCGAAAAACAACGAGAATCCGATGATAAATTCATTAAATCACTAAGAATTTCCCGCAGGGAGCTAATTATCTTCCGTTTCAATTTTCATTTGGACCCTCCGACTTTCTTTTACCGATAAAACCGCCGGCGATTGTTATTTTTCCTCCGCGCACTCTCTCTCTCTCTCTCTCTTTCCCCGCCTCTCTCTCTTTCCTCCTCCGCGCATTTTTGCCCTTTTTCGACGCTTAAATTATTTTTTCGCGCTGTTTCCCGTACCGGGGTTGTAAATGTCACGGAACAGTACGTAAATTCACGTTATATCCGGCTACGGGGTGGAAGCGGCATACATCCCCCTTCATTATCCCCGAACAAGAGCGCTACAAGACTTTTATCGCGAGGAAACATTTACCGCACGACCGAGAGGTCTCTCACGTTGCGTCCGACCGTTCACGCATTTGCATACAAACGCGATCGCCACGCTCTCTCCGACTCGCGTTTTTCTTCTCTCATTTTTCCACCCCTCACCTCCACTTTTTCTCTCTTTACCCTTTTTATTATTTTTTTTTCTTCTCTCCTCTCCGCCGACCTTTTCAATGCTCTCTCGTTTATTTTTCTTCGTTTCTTTTATTTCATTTATTTATTATTTATTTTTTATTTCATACTCTCGACCCGTCAAGAGAAACTTTGGCCCCGACTTTTTGTCCGTCGCGCTTATTGAGGGTCTTCGAACTCGGCTCGGTTGAAAAAAGCGCGCGGGATTCCGCCGTGCTCGAGAGAAAAGAGAATCCCGCGCGCGACCGCGATACCTTCCCGAGGCCTTTTGTGTTGTATGATTTTTCTTTCGAGAAGCTTTTCGCCCCCGCGTGTGCTTTTCCTCCGCGTAACAGAACAAAATACACGGGACGAGGCGAGTTACGTCTCAGAATGCGAAAATCAATTGATGCTTTTCTTTTTATTGTTTCATATATGTATGTATAGCGTTGGAAATGTATACCTGCACGCTCGCCCCGCCATAAAATGGGAATAAAAGATGTAGGAGAATTTATCGGGTACAGAAAAAAAATTTAGTTTAAGTTACCAAATATAATATATTGCATAATTTAATTATTTTGGTAATAGTGAGGTTGGCGTATAATAAAAAATGAAGAACAAAAAATTTTATGGATAAAAAGGGTCATGCGCCATCATAATATTATATTTTTTTCATGTTTTGTACTCACATGCAATGCAGTAAAAATTTATAAGCCCGATTTCAATTGGAGTCCCACTTTTTGATATTTGCACCGATGTGAGAAAAAAATTTTAATTGAGTCGACTGAAATTTTGTTGATTCAGCAACAAAATTTTTTCTCAGTGTGCCACTATTTTAATCGATTATTTGTTAGACACATAAAGGTGTTCTGTCACAAGGACTTGTTAAACACAAATCTTTTAAAAAATTGAGGTGTAAAATTAAAAAATTGTATTTCGTAACTTCAACGAAATATTTTTTTCTCAGTGGGTAGATGAGATTTTTCAAAGCGCCGCGCGTACGCTCGTGAGAAAAAAATGTCACGGTGCGTTGGCCCCTCTTTACTTTTATACGCCTCCGCCGCTTTACGGCGTGGATCATTATCGTTATATGCGCGCTACGACGATGAGATTCGCGGGGGAGCGACCTCGGAAAAATGCTCAACGAGCCCGCGAGATGACTTCTCTCGGTCCTCCGAAAGTTTTACGGAAAAATAAGAAGAAAGGGAAAAAAACGCTCGCAACCCTTGAGGACGTGTATATTCCCGGTACAGGCCCTTCCAACCGTGTTCTCGCATCGACGAATTTTAATGAAATTTTTAACAGAAAATAAAAATTTATTGAAATTCTCAATAAATTTTTATTTAACACGTAAAAGTACCTAAAATTTTCTATATCCAACAAAATGTAATTCAAGTTTTAAAAAAATTATTTATATTCTCAGTGCAACAAAATCAGTCAAAATTGCAACGACTTCCCGTCCTGCTTCACTTTTTCCACTGATGACTTTAGCGAAGGTAGACGAGGAAAAATCGGCAAATAAAAATATACTGACGGAGAAACATAAGCCAGGAACGTATGAGTTAAAAAAAAGAAGTCAAACTTTGCCGGTATACGCTCGAAAAGAGAAGAAAAAAATGAAACGAATTTTCATTATTCCCGTCCGGGCGGAATGGGTTTCACTGCAAAATATCCGGAAGTCGGACTCGAGTTGCGTCCGTGGATATGCAGAAAACGACGACGGTCATTTGTAAAGCTGAGCTCCACGAGCTTTCGGGCATCTAGATTTTCGTCCGTCGTCGTTTCTCTTCGTCGCCCGGTTCTCTCGCTCCCGTCTCCCAAAGTCTTTAAAACTGGAACGCTGCGTACTTGAGAGTCAAAGGGTAGTAAGTCCGGAACGATAAATCACGATCGTATAGAACGTTCTTTCCGTTTCTCGGTCATCGCTCTTTCCCTCTGATCCGCAAAGAAACGCCACTTCCCAAAAATTTTTCACATTATTTTCGCACAATATACGTATATACAGTTTATATTGCATTTTCATCCCCCACGCGCGTATCCTTTTGTTGGCTTCTCTTTTCTTCAACGCTTGAAACTCGAAACTTGGCCAACGTGCAACTTCAAAGTTTTCCTTTTATAATAGGTTATTTTTTGGTTTAGCACAGTTTTTATAGACCTATGTATATTGTTCAATTTGCATCCTTGCTGAAATATGATTCCCATAAATGTAGTAAAAAAAAAACAGATTCCGACATACTGTTGTTCAGTGAGTTTGTGATATACGATATTTTTTAAACTAAACCTATAAAGTGTTAACTCCGAAATATTGCGAAAAATATAAATATAATATGTAAAGTCTTAAAATAAAAAAAATAGATAAATTATTTAAAAAATGTAATTGAATGATTTCATCGGTTACAACAAAACTGTAAAATTGATTTAATTCTCAAATTATTGCTCGTGCACTGTTAATATTTTTTAAAAATGACTCCCAAGTATGAAGCGATTGAGTAATAAATTTGAAATAATAGTAAATTTCTTAATATAAATTCATAAAAAACTTTACGAAGTATGAAATCATGGGAAAAATGCGTTAAAGTATCAGCATACTTTTAAAAATATAGGTCGTTGGAATCATCAGAAATTTTCGTGAGAGCGAGACTGAGCGTAGCAGGAAGCGTAGCTCACCACAGTCGGTGACGGTCGGTTTTTTCCGTTCTCCGTCCAAAGTTTTTATCTCAATTTATCTCCATACCATGTACTTTTTGAGCTTAAATCAATTAAGAAAAGTTGTTGCAAATTGTTTCAAGAACAACATACTCAAATTTCAAGGTAATCCAAGGTGACTTGTACTCGTTACGTATATATGAAAATTAAAAAAATCAATCTTAGATTTTTTTTAAACTTAAGGAAGCTTTTCAAGTACGATAAAGAGCTATTCTAAATTTTAATAAGGTTCACCATCTACATTTCAAGATATTTAGGATTAAAAATGGCAATATTTAACTCAGGCTCTTATATGGGAGAGCAGTGAAAATTGAGATATTTAACAATAAGTATCTCAACTTCTACGTAGTGAAAGCTCTTTAAATTTGATACGTATATGCGTAAAATATCAAAAAACGACTATACCAATTTTCAACAAAATTCAAAGTAATCGATAAAACCATAGAACTATCTTAACTTATTACTGGCTCGTTCCATCGCTTTTTCTCAAACTCCATTTCTCTTCTTATCCTTGTCCCCGGGGAGCACGAGCCTGGAATTCGCGAAATCAAGGATTGACAACGCAGGAAGAGAACGACGTATCGGGGGCCAGACGTAGCAAAAACCCTTTTCCCTCTTTTACTACGTGACCTGCCGCGTTAACTACCGCTGTACCTAAAAGTGACCGTCATGTTACGCCACGGGCGAAAGAGAAATGGCACACGTAAAAGGGTGAGAAAGTCATCCCTTATTCCCTCGAAAATCCTTCCCTCCGAGAACTCACTGCGAAAAAAAAACCCCAAGTACGCGCTTTACCAACTTTTCATCTTACTCTTCAACTTTCCACTGTTAAAAGTTTATTAAAAAATATCTCGAATATTTACGTCTACCTTACACTTTTGCTGGCAACGTTAAATATTTTTATATAGAAAGCTCCAATTTCATTTAAAAAATGCATTTACACTTAAAAAGTTGAACTTTATACATGCATAAAACTTTAATTATAAATTATGAATAATAACATTAAAACTGTTAAAGTTAATTGTTAGAATAATCGAACAATTAATCGATGCGCGTTGCAATAAATTCTACACAATCAATAAAATACAGAATAAAATTTTTATAAATATATAAAATCGATACATTTTCCAAAAAAATAGGCCTAACAATAAATTATAAAATGAGCTTCTAACATTTTTTTTTCAATTCGAGAAAAAAAGACATATGGAGGCACGTTAAACTTTGTCGAACAATTACGATAATCCTCAGTCGGGTTCGCAAGGAGTCAACGAGTGAGACGACGCAGAATTTTCTCCCTTCATCCCTCTCTCCGTCTATCTCTCTCTATCTCTTTCAGAATATTCAAAGTGTCTATATTTAGAGAGAAGCGAGATGGAGAGAAGGATGATAGTCGACGAGGAGAAAGGTTTTAACGAAGGGAACAGAGGCCAGGTTAGAACGTAGATTGATCGTGATCCCGATATTTCTCTCTCGATGGGCCAGCACACATCCATACATATATTCGAACCTGGCAAACACACGTTGCTCCCGAGTGCAGACTCGATTTTCGTATACAGGGAAAGCCTGCTTCCGAACTATTATACGCGAAATAGAGCCAAAGCGTATCCGCAAACTCTGTACTTAGCGCGATGAAGTTCATTGACGCGTTCACCATTTAATCTACCATCGACAATAAAATTTTGTGGAAATTCATTAATTTGGCAAATTGCTCTATTTCGGATTTTCCATCTTTCAAATTTACCTGTTTCAATTAACGCTTTTTTTACTATTCATCTCTCCTGTGATTAATTTTGATTGTTCTATTTATTCTTCAACTATATTGATTAAAATCTGTGTACGCCTTTTATTCTCCTTGATTAATTCTGTTGATTTTTCATAATTTAACAAACTTGGTGAAATATTTGGGAGTATGCTTTGAAGACAAAATTGTGTATAAAATGGCCGAGATATTTCACTTTATTTGAATTAAACGTTTTCATTTAAAATCCATAATAAAATTGATTATTTTTATTTGAAATATATTTATATAGCATTTATACTTAATAAAAATTTTAAAAAATTAAAAATACGAAAAATTGCAAAAATTGTACGAGTTCGTATTTCCATATAATTTCTAAGAATTAATCGTTTAAAAATTAGTTTATGAAAATAAGAACAAGTTATAAAAAAATGAAATGAAGTTCATTCACCTCTGTGCTTTTCACTCTGGTATTTCTTTTTTTCTTTTAAAGCGATGAGACACGATAACACGTTTGTCCGAAAAACAAGTTGGCAGGAGAGAAAAAAATCTCATAGTCTCTCGTAACGAAAAGCTCATCTCCCGTTTTTTGCCCCGAGCCGCCCTCTTTTCTTCTCGTTTCGGGCAACGATATTTTTTTCCTCCCGACCCCACCCGCCCTCTCCCCGGCACTCTCGTGGCTCCTTTGTCGTCGCGGAGGCTCACCGAACTTTCACATTCTCGAATACTTCGTATCATGGCGTATCGCGCGTGTATACTTTTTTATATGCGTTAGCAACCGGCGAGAGAGAGAGAGAACTCGGGACAGAAAAAAATCTCGTTCTCCTAGCTCATATTGCGCGGATATGGAAAATCTTGACATAAATAAGAAACGGTCAAAAATACTTTTACGTATACGCAAAAGAGAGGAAAAAATTCAAATTGGGCACAAAAAATAAATTATTGAATATAAAGTAAACGTCCCAATAGATATAGACATGTCCCCATAATTGGACAATTTTTGCTATATTATTTTTAACATTTGAATGATTTATTTCTCAATAAGATCGTATGGATTATTTTTCATATACAAAGAGGTTTATTTATCGTAACTAATTTATTGGAACAAACTCGCTGAACCCTATAGAGATAGGGTCAATTTTCTGTTCAACTATTGGGACATTCTATAAATATTCAAACGTTCAAGTATTTATTTACTAGAAATACTGTCTAAAATTAATACATAAAATGAGTTTTGAATCGCTAAAATATCAAACAACAGTCAAGATGTGAATTAGAAGCAGATTTTTTCGTTTAAATATTTTTGAAATAAAGATAAAGTGAGAAAACCCTTAGCTGTCAAACTATTGGGACGTATTAGTATTAGTATTGTTTATTTTCCTTTCGTACAACATAATGTTTTTATAACGTCTCCCCACATCAGTAACTTAATTCCAGATTATTTTACAAAAAAATGTTCTTAAAACTTTTACTTAAGACTTGCTTAAAATTTACTTAAAATTTACTTAAAATTTGTTTCTTCCCTGGGTGTTTGCAACTCTGCATTTCTATCTATATATGCCTCTTTTTCTTTTATTTCCTTAATCGAAGGACAGACGAGTTTTCTATATCCCTACTCTTTGGTTGTTATTTTCTATCTTATGGAAAGCTTTCGAGTATTCACAGAGTGCCTTATTTATTTTACCTCTTAACGCATATACCAGTTTTCTTCTCAAATTCATTCACTATTGGGACGTTTACCTTAATATTAAAATAACGTAAATAATTATTATGTTATATCGTATAGTGTCGTGACTATCAATATTCTGTGAATTAATTATACAAGACGTATAGCAATTCTGATAATATTTTATGTTATTTCTCGTGCTGGTAATTCGAGTAGAAGAGAAAAAGTATGTATAATATAACGAAATTCGATGAGAGATAGAGGAGAGAGAGTGGACAGGGAAAAAGGAAGGAGGGACCGCAAAATGACGCAAGTTCTTATCTCGAGAAAGGATATGCGGTCTTTATCGGCGCGGAAAGGAGCGCCAAAAACGGGCGGAGATTAGAGGCAGCTGGGATCGGTTTTAGTTCGAAGTTGCTTTCGAAACGGGTACAGAAGATTTTTGTTGGCGCCCAAAATATCGCTGACTGCTCCGCACCGACGAGGAGAGCACAACTGATAAACCTTTTTTCCCATTGTGTTTAAATATTCTCCAAGGAATGAAGAGAAATTCGCGACTGGCGCGGAAACGGAGAAGCGAGGAAGAATAATAATAATAAAGAGAAAGAAAAAAAATATAGATTAAAGTGACAGGAGGAAGAAAGCCGGAAAAAAGAGAAATTATGGTTTTTCTCGTGCGAACGGAATAAAAATATCCGGGAGGAATACGAAATGAGATAGGATGAAAAATTATGAGGAAAAATTGAGGATTAAGACGGCATTAAGAACGGGGAGACGGTCATTCCTCGCCGCCAACTTTCTCTCTACCCTTTTATTCCTCTCGAATCTGGCGAGAATGCAAGAATTAAATCCGAGAGTGGGTGACAAAGGACTTTACAAGAATGAAAAAGAGAAAGAGAGAATGGGAAACAACACTCTCGTGTTTTGTTATCCCCTTCCATCTTCCCTCCCCCCTATTTCTCTCTCTCTCTCAGAGTCTCTTCCTACATTTTGTCCCTTTCCGTATGTGGAAACTCCACGTCCTCTCAGCTTTCCCGAACCCTCTTTGTACCGAGTTACGAGAAAGGGTTGGCAAAGCATTCCACGAGAGACGCGTTCCTCCAGGGCGTAAGAAGCATCTTTTAACCCCCCGACTCCGTTTTCCCGTCTCTTCAACTCCGGAAGCCTCGTGATCTCCTTCTGTACAGGATCTTACTAAAATAAATTTCACGGAAGTACACCGCTCTGAAAAGATATTTATATAAGATCTTTATCACACTCAGAGAAATCGCGATAGTACATTTTTATATACTACTTTTTCTTATAGGAGCACATTTATTCAGGATAAGACACGAATGAAATATATTTAGTTCTATAGACATTAATCAGTGCAGTTAATATTAAGATAGTATTCTGAAAAATAAAATAAAATAATCTCAAGTAAAAGAAAACTAGAAAAATAGTAAGATTCTGCATTTAAATTCACTGCCTGTACACTTCGCAATAAAAGGTATAAAAAAATATCTTAAAAAAAGTACACACGAGTAAAAACATCGAGCATTTTAAAAATCCATTCCATTCTTACACTTTTGAAAGAATAAAGAGAAAATTCATAAAAATGGTAAATTTCTTAAATATTAATTCATAAGACTTGGCAAAGTACAAAAACATTCCAAAAACGTAATCAATCTCATATTTTTAAAAATATTGCTCACTATAATTCTTTAAATGTTTATTGAAAAGCGTGATTCCCGAGTAAAAAATAATCGAGAAAATTGGTCAAAAAATAAATTCCGTATAATAAAAATTCATGAAGCGCTTGACACGGAATAGACGAAAAACGGAGCAGGGTCTTTGCATATTTTTTCCATTTCGAAATTAGTCGGAACGTTATTGCGAAACGTTTGACGCTGCGAGTAATTTCCGAAGGAGCTGCCGGTTGTTTGCAGTATGTCCTAAGGGCATGCAGAGAGTCTGCACACAGAGAGCGTGTTTGCGGTGCGTCTTCTGTGACTGTTTCTCGTTAGCGAAATTACGTTTATTTCGTGCGCCAAGATAAAGGCCGGCGCGAGAAAAAAAGTGTGCGCGCGCGGGACTGAAGCGATGAGATGCGGATTGTGCAAAAAAGGGCTTCGAAAACGGTAAAATAAATTCGCTAGCTAATCGCGTGCCGTGTCGTGGTTAACTCTCTCTTTTATCTCCCTCTCCCCCGCTCTTCTTCACTCTCATCTTTCACCTCTGGATAATCATTTGCCGTTGGAAATAATGAAGTTTGAATATAATTTTGATAATATCGCCCGCCTCGGAGAAACGAGGAATTATTACGTGTTATGTGCACACAGGGCGAGCGAGAGCGAGAGGGAGAAAAAGACAAATAAGGAGAGAAAGAGAGGACGATGCTCCTCGAGTGTGTCTGAGCTATGGGATTATATTAGATTCGCCAGCGTGCGTGTGCGCCCTCTCCGCTGATGCTCCGAAGGGAAACATCGAGACAGAGAGAGAGAGAGAGAGAAGAAAATCTCTCCTCTCCTCGTGGCTTTGAGTATTAATAAACGACGAAGTAGTTATAACCAAAGTTACCGCACCCAATGTTGCATTATATAAGTTGCGGTTTCACGCTCAATTTTCCAAACTTTCCAGCGACAAAGTGCGGACTCGCTCCGCGATCCGGCCAACGTTTTCCTCGCATTTGTACACACACGCGCGCGCGCGCGCGAACACACACGTACGAATACGCGTATACACATCGGAATATGTATCACTCGCTCGTTGGGCTCGAAACTTTGAAAAAAAAAAATACAAACTTATATATGCCGTGTGCTGAAAAAAAATGGAAATAATAATTTAATCAACGTTCGACAGTCGGGGGGAAATGACGATCGATTCTTCAATTTTTTTTTCATCCTTCTCCGCGGTCGTCTCTCTTTTTGTTCGTTTCCTTTAACGCGATTTCACTCCCGCGAGAAATTAAAACGCGAAGCGGTAAAAAAGAAAACGCGTGATTGACGCATAAAATTGACAGTAACGAAAGAGGGGACTCTCGGCGCGTGTGAGCAAAAATGGGGATAGCGCAGCGACGGAGGAATAAAAAATTTTTCGCGATAGGAAACGAGCTCTTCCGGGGCGTATTATACGCGGGCGCCACACCGTGGAGTATCTAAATCTCTTTCGAAATTGCAAACAGACCCGGGAGGGCGTGTAATTGCGACGGGAATTCGTTAGTTTCCCAGTGTGTTTCGCGAAAACCCAGTTCGGAGTTATCCCCCCCCCCGCTCGTCTCATAGTTCCTACACGACCTTCCAAAAATTTCACCCTCCCCGCACGCTCCGCCGACCCCGATATAAATTCACCGCTAAACTTTTTCAGCCTTTTCAATTTTACGTCTGTGCATTTCAAAAAATTTTTTAAAAAGTCGTACTTGAATTACTTATATCTGTGCTTATTTGTGTCGAAGAATAAAAAAAATTGTTTATAATTAAATGTATTCATGGGAGGGGGGCTGTCTCTAATTTTAAACAATAGTTGGCTCGAGAAATTTCAAGAACTAAAATAGAAATTGCGCTAACTTACACTATATCTATTTTAAAAAATAGTTTAGCCCTCAAAATGTTAAAAATGAAAATTAAAAATTGTATTCAATTGAACCAAATTGAGCTACAAGAAAAAAAATAGCTTGACAATTAGATTTTTTATGGGGTCTGTCTCTAGTTTCAAAAATAAAGTCCTAGACATTTTTTAATTAAAAAACAAATTTTGGTGAATTTTTTTTTAATTCAGCTACAAGGCAAAAAAAATTGACCATTGTATATTTCAAAAAAGTAAGAGAGAATAATATTTTTTACTTATTCTTTTGTTTCACATTTGTATACTGACCGAATTGTGCTGACTATACGTTGATGACTTTTGGAACGAGAAACCAATTTCCATTCGAATAAAATTTAGCTCAAATTGATCCAACTAATTTGTCAAATAGCATGCAGTTAACCCGGGAAATGTTGAAATACGAAAGAATAAAAATTATACCAAATTATGTCCGACTTGTGCTAACTTGTGCCGCAAGCAAAATGTATTTTTACACGTGCATGCAAATGCGATCGAAATTCAACGAGATTCAGTAATAACAACCTCGTTAATTACAACCGAATAATGAAACACATTGGAAGCGAGAGGACTACCCGATATATTCCCCTTTATTTCATACACGAAGTAAAAATAAATTGTTGAAAATTTGAATTGCATTTTGTCAGATGTGGCCCTGGAAATATCGTTTCAATAATTCGATAAACTTCGATCATATTAAAATAACAAATAATCGTATACAGAGAGTATATATTTTGTATACGAAAAATTACCATAGCAACAGTTGTAGAAATTATACAGTTATCATAGATCAATAGAATGCGTTTTGTCGAGAAAATTTTCAAAATTTCCAAACTGCACAGTATACAATATAAAATTTTATAAAGTTATTTTATTCGTGGTATACTTATTCATATACGAGAGCAAATAAGGGTTGAATGAATAAAATATACAAAGTGAAAAATTCTGATCGAGTCAAAAGGTTTGACGCATGAACTAAGTGGCAAAAGTGCACATTGTGTGCATCAATCGCGAGAGAGTGATTCATGGCGAGTATGCGCCTCACGGAAGTGCATGACGAAATGTTGAAGCGTTGAAGAAAAGAACCAAATCAGCCACACTACTCGATAATCGCTAAATAATTTTTTTTTCTTATTCTTCGTTTAATTATATTTTTAACTTCGCGCGTATATAATTCTTCTTTACCTTGTCATACTCGAAACGCGTTGTTATTCGCCGTGGACATTCCATCCGGGACGTTCATTCCTTATTATTCAACGCAGGAATTTTACGACCTGAGGCAGAAAGCGACACACGTATTTACACACTTGACATTTATATGCTACTTCGCTCGTGATGATCTCAACGCGATTATTCCCCGTCGTCAGGTTATCGTACCAAGTGCGCTTGCAACTAGTTGCATCTTACTTCCATTTTATATAACCTCGAACAAAAAAGAAAACGAACCTCAAAAATGGTACACCAAATTACACCATTCAATTTTCTATTCGAGTTTCTTAAATTTTATTCAATAAGTTAACGAATATAAATGATGATTCATCATAATAAATATTATAATATTTTCAATAGCAACTTGAAGGTCGTCCCAATATTTCCACTAATCTATGTGAATTGAATAAACGTCATTTCAAAAGAATGAAAAATATATGGTAGATATTTAACTGTAATCTGATAACTATACAATAAAACGAAATATATATAAATATTGTTAAATGCAGTTGATTGCAATTGGTTTCGAAAAGAAAGAGATGATTCAAGCTTAAAATATATCTAATTCTACTGTAAAAATACATTTACTTCTAAAATAATTGGTATAGTTGTTACTTCATAATAATTAAATCAAGATATTTTTCCTATATTGATCAGCAACATGGAACATTGTACCAAAAATAGGTTAAAAGAATGAACTCGTGATTGAAGCAACGTATATAAATTTTTTTGCATCGGGACGAGGGTCAATTTCCGAGTCCAGTCGTAGTCGAGGATTGAAAAAAAGAGAAAAAAAAACGATTCGTCTTTACGTAATGCAATAACGAGGCCTGGCCAAATTCACGTGAGTCGTTGGAGAGTCTCGTAGTTGGTTCTTTCTTATCGCGATGCCCGTTCGAGTCATAACTATTGTTACGAGAGCGTCTCGTGTCTGGATTCTCGTATTTTGAGGATGGTAGGGAGGAGAATGGGTGAAGAAGGAGAGCTGAGGGTTTGAAACGAAGCACCGGGCTCCCATGTAAGACGCGCCTCGAGGGATCTCTCTCGGCGAGGACTCGTCACTCTCCTCCGGCGTGTTCGCCGTCCTCGCGCGTTCCGACTCGTCTCTCTCTCTCTCTCTTTCGCTCTCTCAGGTGCGGTTTCTCATCGCGAGGCTCTTCGCTTCGGTCTCCGCATCCGGAAATGACGTCGTGCCGCGGCGCGCATTGTTGCAGCTAGTATCGGGCGCCATTGTCTGCCTTTTGGAGGACGAGACGCGACAACGACGAGGACGCCCGCTGACAACGAGGAGAAACGACGTCGGCGTCATTTTCCAACGCCTCGACGACGTCGTTTATATCTCGAAACCGTTAATGCGCGCCAGGGTTCTCCTCGAGCCGAAACGCCATCGTCAATCGTAAACACTCGCACGTAAATTTAGCCTCGTGAGAGAGCAGTGTGTACTACAACTCTGCTCTTCTCCGGCTCTTATGCGCACACCCCCATCCCTCTCTTACTATCTCCCTTTTGGTTTCCTATTCCGGGGCCAGGAAGTTCAAGTTTCTCCCGAGTACTTGCCCTTTCAACCCCTAGCCACGATCATTCCGCCTGCTTCGAGGATTTTCCGCATTCCTCCGACTCTTGCGGAATCTCGTCTTAAATACTCGGATTCCTAATCGAACAAGTCCTGGAACTCTTACCTTGTAACTTGGACTCGCCAGCCTCCCTTCTGCATCTTCCCCGTTTTTTGTTTTTCCACTTTCTTTCGCGAACGGAAAGTTTTTCGTTGCACTTCTTTTTTCTCCTTCAACTATCCACCAATCGCCAGCACTTTTTCAAGCATGCATAAAAATCGTTCGGGTGAATGCATTTTATTGTATACGGAGAACTTTTTAAGAGAGACTATCACTTCGGTTTTATATTACGAGCTATACAACGCGACCGATACGCGTTCACTTTTTTGATATGTTTGAATTTATATTTTGCTGATTTTCTAGGCGAATACTTCATACGACTTCACATAATGCACTCTATTCCGATTAATTTATTATAGGTTTAATCTCTTTTTTAATATAGAACACATCCGCACCAACATTTTTTAAAAAGTATTTTAAACGATATTGTAAATTTTTAACACTAAACTATTCACTTTTCGTATGATTGAAAATGACTGACACTCGACTGAACTTGTCGAATTGCTACGACTTGTTTTTCGGTACCGAACTACCCGAGAGAACCGACAAGTCTTACCCCGGCACTTGACACCGGTGTATACTGAATTACTGATTCCAAATTTCGTTATAAAACCGAACAATTAAGATCTTAATCTGTTTTTCACTCGACTTCGACCGATCACCATGGAAACAATTAATGACCTAGGGATTAACGAAAATTTGAACATTTTTTTTCCTCGTTTCGCTCGACAAATTTTCTCTCTTTTTTTCATGTTTACGATCCCCAAACTATTTAGCAGAAAATTTTACAATAGATAATCTTTATTGCCTCATTGATGAAATTAGCATCACCCATTGAAAAATTTTCATTTCTCAGAAAAGTATCGAGCTCTGGCCATCTCTGCTATTCAGGTATATTTGTCCAGATATACTTGGTATAAGTAATAGAAAATTGTGTTGCACATTTTTTTCACATGAATTGAGAAAATTTAACATGTTCGAGGGCCTCTTATCTGATTTTTTAAAAATCGAAAATAGGAAAATCTCAAAATTTCAAGCGACAATATCTTTTCGTGTCCTTGACGACATCGACTTCATAATAATTCCTGAAAATTTTTGCAAGACGAAATTAATGATTCACGCATCAAAGTCATATTATTTCCAAAGCAGGGCACGTTGAATTTTTTTTAATTAGTAGAGATTAGCCAAAAGTTAATACGCTTACGATTAACTTTTTACGAATTACGAATTTTCGGGTCGTGCATCATTATTTCGAGAAAAAGCATGAATTTCCAAACACGAGTGAAACAAAAATGGACACAAAAAAAATTGGACGAAAGACATATCGAATGAAAAATGCACTTGTCCAATTTTCGTCACTCATCGTCCAATACGAACGAGATGAGCTCGAGACGAAAAAATAAAAAGCAGGATCGAGTTGTGTAACCGCGAGTAGAAAGGAGATTAAGGTCTTATCCCCGTCACAGCCCGGCCGCAAATATGTGTCCGGGGGGCTGGCCGCGGGGGCGAGGATGAGAAAAGGCAGAAACACGTACGGGGAGGTAAGCGTTCTAATTAAGCGGGGAGAGTTTATCGTTAACGCGATATTTAGCCGCGTCCTTAATTGCGAGCGCACCTACGCCCGGCGACGATGGATGCGCGAGGAATCTCTCGCGTTTTTCTCCTCTCCCATCCCACCGCCCGTTTTTTTTAATTTACACGTAAAAGGAGAAAGAGAAAAAAGAATAAATGAACGACAACACGGCCGACGATCGTCACGTTCTCGACGCTCGTAGAAAAAAGTGCGCACGGAGAAAATAAAGAGAGAGAGAGAGAGTGAGAAAAAAGCGGCGAGAAAAAAAAGGTTTCCCGGCGCGGTTGCTCCGCAGTTTCGCGTGTACGTAGCTTCCAGAATGGAAAGTGGGAAACGACGAGCGATAACGACCTGAATTCGGCCAATTGAGGCGCAAATTAAGAGCTCGCAATGTGCTCGCGGACACGAGTTAAAAATAAAAAGGTGAGCTTAACGCGCGTATGACGGCGAGCTACGAACAAATCCCTCCCCTCATTTTTACCGATGTTGCGTGCTTTCCCGCATTTCCACGCGCGAGAAAATTTTTCGTCGAGTATCTCATTTGGGAGACTCGAAATATCCTTTTTTTCCTCGTATTCCCATCTCCGTCCCTCGCACGCAAACGTTTCGTATACTCGCCTCATATTTCTTTTTTCTCCTCTCTTTTTTTCCGCCTTCAACGCTATATATTCTCCTCATCCCTCTCTCCTTCCGCTTCTTGCTCCAGCCTTCAAAAAGGCCGAAAAAATCGCATAATTAACTCCGCTGTAGACTCGCCCGACACGCGATCACGATATACTTTTGTAAAAATACCAATTATTTCCGAGTGATAATAACGTCGATGGGATGAGAAAATTGAAAAATTAAAAAAAAAACATCATTACACGTAAATTTCGTTGGCAAAAAAACCAAAAGAAAATTTTCCGGTGAAAATAAAGATTTGCGTATTCATTTATTTAAATGGCTATATTTTTATGTTGTTGAGAAATATGTGAAAAATTGAATGAACACGAAAATTTTATTATAAATCGAATCCATTTTACAATTTTCAACTAAATTTCGTTCTCAGTAAACGCAGATGAGAAAAAAAGTGCTAAAAAGTACGAATCGCGTTGTTGCACTTGCTTTATTTTTAATTTGAAAAAAAAAGAATTTATTACGAGATGCTGTTTTGAATGGAATGCGCGATATGCGCGTTGTACGTCAACGTTGTTGAATATTAGCGTGGTTTGTTCATCGCGTGTTTTCACGAGCCGGCTCGCATTCACGGTGCCACTGTGTGCGCCGGACGTGCCGGCTTAATTACCAGTTGAAAAGTCAATTAGCAATAACCGTATTTGTTTGAATCACCCCGAACCGTCCCTTTTCCTCTCGCGCTTATTCCTCTTTTTTCCATCGCTGTCTTCATCGCTATCGGAATATTCAAAAAATTACCACGCACCGCTTGTTCTCGCTCGTCGTGCATTTTTATCACGAATATTCCTGGCATTTTTACACAATTTTGTAACTCTGCGAATTTTTGACTTCCTTCGGGCCAGCCATCGTTTTTAGCCGAGTCAAAACAATATTTCTCGCATATACCGATATCTTTCCTTTCTCTTGACCAAATCAACTTTATTAGGGGTGATTCTTAAAGTTTTTTGCAAAACGAAACGAATGGCGAAAGAATCACGTTTATTCATCAATTTTTTAAAAAGTTATGATACCTTGAAAATTTTTGAAAAAATGGAAAGTTTGAAAAAATGGAAAGCAAAAATTTTTGAATTTTTTTTTCTCGATTTCAAGACTGTATTTGATCGGAAATTTTCTGTAAATAACGAAAATGCTACTTATTCGGGGCGTAATCCAAGAATTGATATTGAAAAATTGAAAAAACTGATCCAAAAGTCGGTTTTTTCGATTTTTCAATATGAATTCGTCGTGGGTTTGGGTTCTCTTGACGAAATCAACTCTATTAAGAGTGATTTTTAAAGATTTTTGCAAAATGAAGAGAATGGCGCTAGAATTATGTTCATGTATCAATTATTAAAAAAGTTATCACGTTTTGAAGATAGTAGCATTTGTCGAATATTTTCAAATGTTCCGTTTCCTCTGCAATTTCAGAATAAAAACTATATATAAATATTCTTCAATTAAATTCTTCTATATACACAATAAAATTCACAAATTTTATAAACAAAAATTATTTATCAACTTTGCGAGCAAAATAGAACGATGAACTTTTGTAAATCGTGGATAAAATTTTGTGTTTCTTATAATTGTAAATTTCTCGTAGTCGTACATATCTCGAGTCTGGTCTCTCTGGGTTCATTGATGAATAAGACGCCGCAGGGAGAACTCGAGCCAAGACAATGCGAGGATGAATAAGCGTAGCGCATAGTACAGGGGAATCTTGTAGTAAGAAAAAGTTCGAGTTGTACGTTAATGAGTGCAATTGAGCGTGCTTCTCTCAGTAAGGTTAACGCTCCGGGTCAAACGCCGGGGAATTCGGTGTCACTTTCGGTGGGCGCCGGGCCGAATGGCAGCACCGAAAACAAAAATAAAAGTAAAAAGATGAACGCCGAGAAGCTCATGCACGCCTAAATAATAATTAATATTGAATAAAGGGTTCGTTAAGCACGAAGAAATACGAACGAGCATCCACGAAAAAAAAAGAATTAACTGATGTTGTCGAGAAGATACGGGTAAAAGTGATTTTTTTCATCAAGCCTGCTCGCGCGAGTAATCAGAGATAATTTTCTAAGCCTTCTCGGTACAGTCAAGTTCAAAAATGACGTTTTATTAAAAAATCTTAAAAACCTGACAATTCTCAACTTTTAAATAAAATATAGTTGAGAAAAAACTATTTTTTAAATAAAGTATGCCATTGTAATTATTTACATACACATTTGAATTTAAAGAATGCGAACTCTAGATGTATCTTTGAATTTACACGGTAAAAATTTGTTTTCTTCTCTTTAATATTCGGAGCATAGATAACGGTAATCTTTGTAGAGCTTTATGATAAAAATATTCGCAAGAGCTATAAGTCAGAGTTATCAGAGAATGCTGGTATTTTATAATTATAATTATCTCTAAAATGATGATGATCTTTGACTCCAATAAATATGTATCTCAAATTTGGCTTATACTTATATGTGATATATATGGTATAGGTGATCTTCCATACCATATATCGTATCTCAAGCTATAAAACTTGGCCGGTGGCTAAAGGAAGATACAGAAGCATTATATACGAATGGGAGTTATTCGCAAATTATTGTGGTGGATTCATTTTATTGTTTGTAAAATATTAATTACTGAGGTATAAAAATAATAAATTCAAAGCTAAAGTGAATAAGTTTGACTTTAGTAGTTTATACTTTGAATATTGAAAATTGGTCAGGATGTTAATATTTGTATTTTGAATCAATATACAGACATTTTTATGTAATTATATATCCTATATTAAAAAAGATGTGAGGCCTCTAACGATGAGATAGAGCGCATTCACTTTTGGCTAATCTCTACTCAAAAAGAAATTCAATGTGATGCTTTGGAAATAATGATGTTAGAATCATTCATTTCGTCTTGCAAACATTTTCAGGAATTACCTATTTATTAATTCGATATCGTCGAGGACACGAAAAGATATTGTCACTTGAAATTTTGAGATTTTCCTATTTTCGATTCTCGAAAAATCATGCTGGAGGTCCTTTAACACGCTACATTATTTCAGCTCATGTGAAAAAAACCTGCAACACAATTTTCTATTATTTATACCAAGCACACCTGGATAAATATACCCGAATAGTTCAAGGATCGCAAACATTAAAAAAAAGAGAATATTCGTCGACCGTAATGAGGAAAAAAAATTTTCAAATTTTCGTTAATCCCTCGGTCATTAATTGTTTCCATGGTGACCGGTCAAGGTCGAGTGAAAAACCGATTAAGGTTTTAATTGTTCGGTTTTATAACGAAATTTGGAATCAGTAATTCAGTATACACCGGTGTCAAGTGCCGGGGTAAGACGTGTCGGGTCTCTCGGGTAGTTCGGTACCGAAAAACAATTCGTAGCAATTCGACAAGTTCAATCGAGTGTCAGTCATTTTAAATCATACAAAAAGTGAATAGCTTAGTGTTTCAATTTTACAATATCATTCAAAATACTTTATAAAAAATGTTGGTGCGGATGTGTCCTATATTAAAATAGAGATTAAACCTCTAATTAATTAATCAGAATAGAGCGCATTATGTGAAGTCGTATAAAGTATTCGCCTAGAAAATCAGCAAAATATAAATTCAAACATATATGTTTATATATATATAAAAAAAACGGCCGCGTTGTCGCTCGTGTGTGTAAAAAATAAACTCCGTACACAGGATATACTATACGTGTTTCTTTCACTCGAGCCGGCTCGTCTCGTCTCAGATTCGAAGACAGCCGATTATTTAACACTGCTATTACGTCAAAATTCTGACCTTTTTCCTCGAGTGTGGGTGAGTAAGATTTTATTGAGTGTGGGTGCTGCGGGCATCCCGATTAAACTTCTTTGTGACTTTTTTCCCCTGCCCGTAATTTCTCGAATTATCGCCCTATTCGTCATCGCTGATGGAATTCGTCACCGAAGGTTTTTTTTCATATTTGTACCAGGGAGAAACATTGACGATGATAATAGAAATGGTAATTATATGACGTAAAAAAGAGAAATTGAAGCAGACTTGTATGTTTTTATTCATATTAAAAAATTATTATATACTATTGATTTTATAATTACTTATAATATGTATGTCAAATTTATGATTTGCGATTTATTTTTTTTTGTTTACAATCCTCGAACTATTCAGGTACAAGTTATAATAAAACTGATTTTTCGAAAATCGAGAATAGGAAAATCTCAAAATTTCAAGTGGCGATGTCTTTTCGTGTCCCCGACGATATCAACTTCATAATAGGGAATTCTTGAAAATTTTTGCAAGACGAAATGAATGATTCAAACATCACGGTCATTATTTTCAAAGCAGTGTACGTTAGTTTTTTTTTTAATGAATAGAGATTAGCCAAAAGTTAATGCGCTCTATTCCGATGAATTGATTAGAAGTTTCATGTCTTTTTCAATATAGAATATTGAAAATATAGTCACTCGTCACTGTTTTTCAAACTGAGCCAGTTCATATCCTTAACTTCGTTTCTTTGGAACCTTTTTTCGTTATATGTTTATCTTCGTCTGACACCTGTGGCCCACATTTCGGCTCGTGTCGAAAAACAAACGCGCTCTCTCGTGATCGCCGACTCGCAATGATTCCGTTCTCTTTCGCGGGGGTTAATATCGATCGCACTCGCGGATATGAGCCTCGGGATATATTCTCCGGCGGGACTGGGCACTACACACGAGGGTGTTACAAGCTTTTAGGTAATTTCGCTAAAAGCATTAATTTGGATTAAAAGATCGTCTGCTCCGGACCAGTGGATCGAGAGAGAGAGGAAAAGAGGGCTGGAATTCGCGCACCGCCAAAAAGCAGAGCGAGCTAATGGTACGTGTAGAGCCACTATCTGCAAACTTTTCCTATCCCGTGTTCGTTCCCTCTGAAAGCGAGAAAAAGAGGGATCGAAAAACCCAGCGGAGAGCATTCCTCTATGCAAAATCTCCGTTTTTATTTCCGGTTGACCGGAAGTAATTGCTCGGATCCACCAATTTGAAAAGATGATCGCTTTAATTTGAAACAATACCTCTTTACATCCTTTATTTTCTCGTTTATTCACAGGTTTTCTAAAAGAAATAAAATATGCTAAAGTTTCATAAAAATTGAGAAAACGTATACATTCGTCAAAATTAAATATTAACAATTATACATGCTATAGTTATTTTACTATATAACATTTTATTTCTTTAGCATATTTTTAAACATCTTGCTATAAAATGAATTGTTTTAAAAAAAGTATATTATACGAACATAAACTATGAAAACTAGCACAATGATTTTTTGCATTTATTTCGAAACAATTTGTAAGAAGTCTGAACATTTTTCTAAAATAAAAAAAAAACTATAAAATACTCAATTATGGAGAAACAAACGAACGTAAGGAATTATGGAGAGTAAGGAAAATGTTAGGAAAAAGATTGAAAAAGTGAAGGGTTGGAAAAGCTAGTTTCATCGAGAGTCGTGGAAAATACAGTACGCGTGCACCGAGAGATATTTTGTTGTTTGTATGTATAGCCGGTACGTGAGTAGAATATTTAAGTTTTCGGTTAACTATAGGAACGTGAGCACTTGCACGTCTACTGTTTACTAATACACTGTCTTTGTCGCTCCCCCTCCCTTTCTCGTTCTATTTCCATGCAGAAGCCAAAGTTCCCAATCAGTGATACGTAACAAACGCAAGAGAAAGACAATCTCCGTCTGTCTCGTTCGCCCGCGCGTTCACTCGCGAGCCAACTGCGAATTTCCTTTTCTTTTACTTTAACTCGATCGTACACGCTACCCGAAACTTCTCTCGAGACCCGTCCGCATTTGTCTCCTCCTTGTTTTCCCTCTGTTCTCCCTTACCCTCCAGGGATACCCCCACGGATTTAAATTCCATTCGACTGCTCGATAAAACGAACAAATTAATTTACGTTAAAAATACAAATGTTGCCATTTTTTAAATACCTTTTTTTACCATATTATTCTACAAATACAGCACATTCAGTCGATACTCTATCTTAAAATGATTTTTAAAATAATTTTTAACGAGAGGTATACATTTATTTTGACGATAAAAAATATATATGGCCTTTGATCTAAAATATATAGAAATGCAGCGTAAACGGGAGAGGTACGATGAGGGATGAGAAACGTAGGAAAATATAGGGTAAGAGGCTCGTTTTTATTTATAATCCTTGAGAGTTTGGAAATTCGGCTACTATGTGTATAGGATTGAGGCACTTTGGCCTGAGATCGGCGGGGCGAGTATTTTGCGAGAGCCGAGGCGGCGTGGCCATCAGCAGGTGGCTCTCTCGAAGCTCTCGCGAGGAAGATTCTAGTCCTGTGTGTCGCGCATTCCCTTTCTCTCTCCCGTGCACCGAAGCTTTTACCTCGCGGATGCATATTTCATGAAAAGATTTTCAGGTCACGAGAGCCGTCGTACGGCTCCGCGAGAAACAAGAGAGCCCGGCGAAAAGGCGAGCGTGAGGAAAACCGACGCCAAAACACACACACACAGCCCTCGCGCGAGTTTCTCGCTTACCTTATTTATTTTCCCCTTTTTTCCTCTCGGCACGGTGTCTATTGGCTCAGCGATCGTTTAGCAGAAAACCGCAACTCAGAGGAACGAGAAGCGCAAAGAAAAAAAAAATTCTCGTTGCCGCCATTAAGAGACAATAAGGACCTTTCTTCGCTTGCACGCGAGAAAAAAATTAAACGCGGGAAAAAAAAGAGAGAGAGAGACAGAGTAAAAAAATGAACGAACGAAAGGACTCGAGTTTTGAAAGAATTTTCGCACGATGGCTGATCGAATGTTCGCGACACTTTGTCGTAAGCGCCGGTACAGGCACGAGTGACAGCTTAACCGACGACGGTACTGGAGTTCCCATTGTCCTACGAGTGTGTACTCTCTATTATCGTTATTATTATTATTATTATTATTACTATTTTCATATCTATACACAGGGAGAATTTCTTTTCTCTCGAATGCGCTCCAAGTTCGTACTTTTCTCTCTGCACTCTCCTTTGGTACAAGAGTAAACAATAGTTTGCACTGTCCTCGAAGCTTCCAGAGACGTTAAACATTTTTCAACGAAGCCTCGAAATGAGAGGAGAAAAAGTTTGACGGAGGAAAGAAACGAGAGGTAAAAGAGGGAAAAAATATACAATTTCTGCAATGGAAACGCATGTTGTAACTTCTTAAGGAGGCTCGCTCGTTACCTGTGAGCCTCTTCAAAAAGCGACCGCGAACTCCCCTGCTCGTCTCGTCGTCAAAAACATTCCGAAAATTAATTATTTTGGTTGTTAAAATAACATGTAGCTTTTTCTCGTTAATTTGAAACTGCGAAGCAAGGAAAGTATATTTTAAATGTTTCTGTGGTAGATGTTTCAAAAAAAAAGACTTTAAAAAACCTCACGGTAGAAATGTTTTTGGCGTAATAAGATACTGTCTCGGGATTTCAAAAAGAAACTTTCATCAAGTTTTTTCTCATCTGCCTATATTACGGTTTTGACATATATGTTACATTTTCGTGAAACGCATTTATATTTTAAAAACTTCAAAATATCTTTTTTTATAGTTATCCTTATATACGTTTGCGTGAGGCTTCTCGGAGTGTAATTTTGTTATTTTTTCGAAAAATTGAGAAATTATTTGAAGAGATTGAGAAAATGAAGGAAAATGGGAAGTAGAGAGAGAGAGAGTTTTGTAGGAAGTTGGTAAACGCGGGATGAGAAGCGGAGGAAGGCGGGAAGAGCGAGAAGAATCTCTGAAAACGTTTCACCTGAAGCAGCGTGCAGTCGGAGCTGTAATAACGCTTGTGCGCGCGAGCGAAAGTGCTCCTTTCACGCGTCCATTCATTCGACGCCATCGTGCACACGCAAAAGATTCGCCTCTCGCTTTTTCCACTTCTCCGTCTCTCTCGTTTTTTCTCGCCCTCAGAAATTACTGCTCCGAGCCTCTCTCGGTCTCTCTCTCTCTCTCTCGAGGGTTGCCAGAGTTTCCATCGAGTGCGAACTCCCGTCAAGGAAATCAGCGCGCATTTTATTTTTCAAATTATATTTCCCACCCGCTCCCCGGCTCTCGCTTTCCCTCGAGAAAATCCTCGCTCTTTCAACTTTGAAACGACCTTTTAATTGAGAGCAAAAAGGAGACGACTAACGAGCATTTAAATCTCGATGACACGTCATCTTCATTCTCTCTCTCTCTCTCTTATTATTTTTATCCTCCATCAATCTCTTTCATGCGCCATTTTTTTTAATATGTTTTTTTTTTCACGAATATCTCGCGTTATCTCTGTCTCGCGTATAAGATAATGATTGGAATCTTGTCGAAAAGGAATTTCAACGATTCGGGCACGAGGAAACGCTCGTTTGCCATATTTTTTGCCTCTCGCCGGGTTTATTTTCCTCGTCGAGCGAACACACTGTAAGAATTCGAGAATCGAGGATATACGCTGGGTCTGCCCGAGAGAACGCGCGGGCAAAAATACTTTGAGATAAGAGAAGGAAATGGCTTTCCGTGAAACAGACAGCGAGCGAGCGAGCATCGAAAATGGTAAGCGTTGAGGAATAATAAAGGGTCGAGAGCAGATATTGCGTACTCGAGGCTCTCGTGGCTTATTCACGGGCGCGTTTTGTTTACGTTTCGCCTTTCACACGTTCGTTCATTCATGACTCCGCTACGCGACTCGATCGTTTATCTGCTCTCTCTCTTTTTTTTTTATTAAATCCGAGAAACACGTTTTCATTTTTTCTCCGCTTCTCTTATTCGGAGATTTCTCGAAAAAGCATCGGGGAAAAATGCGGAGACGACAGAAACGCCATTCTCACGCGAGCTCCGGAAATCAATTTTTTTCCTCTCTCGTATTCCTTTTTTTCTTTCAGGTATAATTTTAATCCACGATATACCTCTTATTTTTTTACTCGAATCTCTGACCGTCCGCACGATTTCCGCAAATTTTGTTTTTTTGCTTTATTATTCGCTCGTCTGTATCTTCCTATTTTCAAAGTTTTATACTCGCGTCGAAACTGATTCTTAATTTTGAACAAGTCTGAATTATTGCAATCGTTCGAAGACTACTATATTTTGGAGTTACGATCGATGGGAGTGATTTCATTCGAAACATATACGCTTTTTCTATACATTTGTTTAAAATTATTTTAAAGTGGTGACGCACTTCTACAAAGTGTCAAATAGACACGAGAAACGATTATTTTATGACATTTCGAGGAAAAATAATTGAAAAATCGTCAACGTCAATGTCTGGTAAAATTTCCTCTAAGCGACAGTATTTTTTAACTGCAATAAAAACTCTAAATAATATTAAAATACTTAAAAATTTCCTTAATAATGCAATAGAAAAATTTTCATTATTTTTCTATTAACTAAAAAAGTTTAATTGCCATTTTGAATGATAACAATATCCCTTAAATATTTTCCCCCTATTTTGTTTCATACTTAATCAGCCCATTAATTTTTTGTTTTTCGTAATAATTCTCAGTTTTATTTCTTTCTCGGTTGGTCTCATTCTTTCACCATCGTCGCAGCTTATTCTCACCTCGCAATTAGGTATACGTGCCGCAACGATTGAGTCACGATCGTGACACGCCGGCCAGAGCCGCATTAGCGCGCCGCAGTAGTAAAAGCCGCAACTGCCGAACACACGAACACACGTTGAAGAAAAAAAAACGAAAAAAAAAACGAGCGACACACACACACGTCGGAAATAGTAGCCGCAATGGAATCCGACAACAACGCAACGTAAGATTTCAACGGGAAAGTTGGGGAAATACGAGTCAGGCAAAAATTCCTTATCGATTTTTACCTCTTTTCCTCTGAGCAAAAACAAGGTAGTAAATTTTACTCCAGAGTGACAACCACGCAGGTAATTCTAGAACTGAATGTGTTTTGGGTTTGAATGAACACACACGAATTCGATAATCATAGACAAATGGACGATTTTTTTTCATCAATTTTACAATAATTCGAGTGCAAAAGTAACACCTGAAGAAAATTTTGTAAAGAGAGTAAGAGGTATAATTTTTGCGTTACTGATGTATACCACGGCTCGGAAAGTCTTGAAAGTTTTTGAATAATTACATGGATTGAAAAATGTCCTCGAGTTTTGTAACACTTTAAATACATACAGTGTATGCGTTTTCTATATTTTTGTATTTAGTATAGTGTATTCGAGGCCGGAAATTTACTCGGTGGGTCCAAAGTGTACGAAATACTTGGGATTGTTAGCGTAGCGTCGAGAGTCGCGATTCGCACGTTTGGTTAAACATAATTAGCCGAATTCTCGTCGGTGGAACGAGATTGAAGGATTTTGTGGGATAAGCGACCCGAATTGGCCGTCGTTTCGGTTGATACGAAGGAAGGAACGCTGTCGCGATAAGTCGGCTTGGCAATACAGAGGCAATGCGGCCCGTGTATTTTATGCACACGCTCAATCCATTCGACGGTGTGCGCGTTTGTAGCTGGAGGACGAGGCGCAACGTCGATATTGCGCAATTCTCAGCGAAGCGAGAAAGAACGCGCGCGCCCGCGAGCGTACGCGAGTTACCTTCGCGCACATCCGCCGAGAGTTATTTTCAAAGTTTCCTTCGTAACAAATACGACGATGAAAATATTCCCGCTAATTCGGAGCGAATTACCGCAGAGTCCTCCACAAATATCGCTATATCTACCAAAATTCACGGAATACCATTGAAATTCTATCATTAAAATAGCACACTAAAATTACACTGATAATTATTTTTAAAAACATTATTATTAGAATGCAAGTTTAAAGAATATTCGTAAAAATAGCTCATATATAAGTCAAAATTAATGAGAAACGTTCAGAAAGATTCGTTCCGATTTTTTCTAGATCTTGGCTCGAGCATCTCAGGTCAATGTTGTCAAAAATCGTATATAGGAAATATTTTTCGTTTTTTTTTCGTGAATTTGGAAAGAAGACGATATACAGAAGACTCGCTGATCGCGCACACACGGAATGAAAGAAAGGGGGGAAGGAAGGAAGGAAGAAAGGAAGGAAGGGAAGAAGATACAGACATATATATATGTATATATGGCGAAGAGAGGATATCGCGTTGGCTCGGATTAAAGATGGGAGATAGGCTCCGCTATCCCGTAACGGCCATTGTGATCTTCTCCTCCCCATTTTTCCCGATTACGAGTCTGTGTATAGCTGAGCATTCTACTTCTGCCTCCTCCTCGCTGCCTTCTTCTTGTTCCTGGCATACTTTCGAACGTTATATTCCATACACCGCGACTTTTTTTATATCCCCGGACCCCTATATTTATGAATATGTATATACATGTATATACGAATATTTTTCCATCTCTTTCTGCGTGTGTGCACACGCCTTCTTCTTCGCTCTCGCTATCCTACTTTGCATATTCCGCCGAGATATCCCCGTTTGCGTATCCGATATTGTCCTGGAATAATTTAATTCCCGATGGAAGAAAACTTCGTCTCTCCTTTCGCTCTGCACCTTCGCTTCCTCTCTTATTTTCTCGCAAAAAAAAGAGAGAAGCAAACTCATTCCCAAGACCCTTTTCGCCTTATGGAATTATTTTACCATTTTTTTTTCTATACGAATTTTATTCCGTTTCGTTTTAATTTTACGAAAGTATTCATCATTCGTTCAGATTTGTTATTTTTTTCTTTTGGTTGATGGTGTTATTTCAAGATTTTCTTTCTGAATTCGAATTCAAACAAATATCTCATCGAGATAACCCTCTTGGGCCGAAATAAAAATGGGATTTTGACCGTTCGGCAAACTTTTCGTAAATTTTCTCGGTGCCCGATCGTGAAAATATCGAGAGCAAACTTTTTTCGTGGCTCTTTGCGCGCTCGCTCTTTTTCGGGAACGACGCCGCACCCGGCGGGCGTGTGTGTGCGAATTTCCGGTGAAAGAGGGATACGATATTTTCCTCTTTTTTCGTACACGTGCGTCGAGCCGACTCGATAAGACACGAAAAGCCGATAATCGGCCGGACAGACCCCGATCGTTTGTGCAAACGAGCTCGCACTCTCGATATTTTTCCTCCTCATCTTTTTCGCAAGAAAGTAAAGAATCCTGCTAAAAATCTTTTTTCATTTTACTACATACCAAGAAAACTACTTTAAGAAAATAAATATCTTTTCAACCTGTCTATTAATTTAACCATTTATTTTCACAGTTTTTATTTCGACAGCATAAATATTAAAAAACGATTAAAATAACAAAATTATCAACGAAATTTTTGTTCTCAGTGTAGACCTTAAATTTTTCACGTTGGTTATTCGAATATCTCCGAGGAGAAAATTATTCTCGCACGATTATAAACTCGACTATTCAAAGTAGCGAGTCTTGAGAAAATCTCGAGTATGAAACGCAGCTTTGTGCGCGAGAGAGCCACGCACGTAAGTTTTATATGGGAAATGGAAAAATAGGTCGAAGTTGACGCCGTGATTATGCGAGGCTAATAGGAAGAAAAAAAACGAAATAAAAAAGCAAAAAAAAAATGGCGATAACGACTCTCCCACGATAATTGACCGAGTTTATTAATAAACGATGTTGCGTCGACGTCACGGTCGACGGGACGAAATTTATCCTCGTTAACATCGTCATCGATTGAATTAAATTGATGAAATAAAAAGTTTTTTTGCAATTTCAATAATTTTATAATGCATCGATGCGCGTGATTTTTCGACACGGTCGTGTTCGGTGATAAACGCGTGTATTATATCTCCGATGAGAAAACTTCGCGGAATGATCGATGAGCTGTCGAACATTGATTTGATTTTTTTCCCCTCTCTCTCTCTCTCTCTCTCTCTCTCTCTCTCTCTCTCTTTTTATCGCTGTCTCGCGCTCTCTCGCGCGTTCATTCTTGAAATACACACTCCACGGGACGCATTGTGCGATGACTCGTACTCCGTGTCTACGCGCTGGCGAAATAAAAAATACTCGAGGCCGTTAGTCATTGATCCTTAACTCGAGAGAATCTCGGCTGCGTGGGCGATTATAGCAAACACGGTATTTCGTTTCGAGAAACAACGATCGAGAATTATTCTCGTATTATTTAAACAATAATTACTCGAAGATATGATTTGAGACTGAGTTTTTAGATGTTCAGCCACACGATGGTCATTTTTTTCAACAGTGGAAAAAATAATTCAATTTTTTTTCCCTTAAATCGATTGATTTACGCTCGCGAGTTTAATTTAATGCCGTCACGTTCTTCCGCTATATTCTCATACGTTGAATACACATGACCCGATAACGCGTACGGGCGAGTCATCGTTTGGAATCGAACGCAGAAAAACTCGAGATTAAAACGAAAGTGTACCAGCTTCGGCGCGTATCTTCTCGCGGCTTCGTCTTTCCCGCGGGATGACTCACATCCTCGAGGAAAAAAATAAAATTATGCGCACTAGAGTGACGCGAGGAAATGACGTTATCACGGCAAGCATCTCAAAAGCTGATAGTTCACAAATTACTATGTGTTTTTTTAAGTCTAAATTATACAATTGTAGTTTAGTTTTGTTGGCCAGTAATTTACTAATTAGTTAAAAAAATGAGTGAAAAGCTATAGTAGCCAATTAAACTGTTATTTATTTTAAAAATTATTTTTTAAATAAGTGATTGGTTTCGTTTCCGAATTTTTTCCTCTCGCTTTTCAATCTTCGTAAATCTTTTGACGAATCGAAAAAAGTCGTTTCTTTTGTTTGCTCTTTTTCGAATAATCACTGATTGCGAATGAAGAGGAGTGGGCAGACGCAGTCCCGATGCATTTAATTCAGAATTCGCACAATCCATCAGAGTGGTTACGACAAAACAGATTCCCCGTGTCATTCACATTCCCGACAAATGTGTCTATGCCGCGCTTAGATCGTAACCTATTGATTGTGATCGATAGCGATGCGTAATACAAACGCCGACGAGATAAATTCCGCCCTCCCGTGCACGCTATCTCCCGAATCGTTTTGTCGCATTCGATCATCTTGGCCGATCGACGGGGATCGGCTGTATAAGTACGGAGCGAAAGTTCGTTCAGGATCCGACTCCATAAATCCTAATAAAGTGGGTGCACCCCGTGCATGGGCTTTTTCGCCTCGACTAACCCTTATTTTCCAACAAAAAATGTCTATTCAATAAACTAAAACGAAAACAGCAGAAAATACCGTAAGGAATAAAAATAATAAAAACCATGAAAAAAAAATTAACTTTTAGTAAAACTAAACTAAAATACTTTTTATAAATAATTTTTGATCTGACACCCGATATCTTTGATTTAAAAATCCACAAAGAAATTTGATTCTTATTCTCATCGAAACTTTTATATTTTTACATCATTGGTTAGTTCTACGAGCTACGAGAATGATTTTTGCGAGCATTTATGTCAGAGTTGAAATATTTTTTTAAAATTATTTTTGCAGATTTTTTCTTTTGAACCTTCACCGATGAGCGGTGAGAGGGAAATGTTTTGTTGAATGGAGCAAGATTAAAACGCAGTAAGCGAGTTTTATTTAGTTTCACACGCGCGTGCGGATAAAAAAAAGAGAGACTTCCCGTCGGCGTTTCAATCAGAAGAGCGCGCGACGTCGTTCATCCCGTCGAACGCATATCTGGCTCGTCACGAATCGCGTTTATCGGCTAGCGCGCACATCAGTCCCTCCGTGTTCTCGATAGTGGCAAAAGCAATTTGCAAATAGGGCGCCCCGCGAAAGGGAAACGCGCGAGCAAGAGAACGAGGAGAAGGGAGAGAAGTGAACGGGTCAACGTGTAGAATCGCCCCGTACATATAATTTACAGTGCACATTCTTGTCTATATAAATCTCCATTCGCGGCATCGTATGAGTAAACGAGTCAAGGATAAAACGCGGCTATTTTCTTTATCTCTCTCTCTCTTTCTTTTTCGCTTTTTATATATATATGTGTGTGTGTAAGCTTCTCGCATGAATCATAGTATACTAATTACGCGAGATGATCGACGTTTTCTCCATCTCTTTTCCACTTCTCTCGCTTTTTCTCTCTTGGAATATAAAATACTCCATTTCCTGCCCGGAAATGACTTATGCGAATATGATTTCTTTTTTACTCAATCTCGAAGCTGCAGTAGTTTTTAATTCGGTTCTTTTAAAATACTTTGGTCAGTTCTTTGGAGTCGAGTGGATTAATCGAAAAATATAGTTTACATAAATTACGCGTTATTTGCATTAAATTTGCAAGTAATGATTTATTTGGTAAAGTATTGTGAAAAGAAATTTGAAAAATTTGATCGTCGACTGCTCGAGAAGGCAATTTTGACGATTTTCGACAAAAAAGTGACAATATATACTATATTTATTTTCGCTCTCCAAAATATACACGAATTTTCGCAATCGACTAAAAATTAAAGATATAAATTTGCTTGAGGAACGATTAAACGCTCGAGGATCGAATCTCCGAGATTTTATAATCAATTAATACGAGATAGTGGCAGAGATAACGCGAGAGCTTCATGCGAATGTTTTACTGCACTCCGCGCAGTGTATTACTCATCTCGAAGTAGATGTTATTGCTGTCGACATTACAGCCAGGATACACATGTTCGCGATCGGCGTGCGTACAGAGCTCTCCAAAAATTCTAGTCAATAAATTAACATATTTCAATTTTCATCCTGATATCCAAAAAACAGCACGCAATTTTTTATTATTCTTGACTTTTTGTTAGCAACATGTTCCATGTACCATATAACAATATGTACGTAAGTAATTTAAAAAAAAATAGAGAATTAAGTGACGGTGATAAAATTCTTTATCAAATATATAAAATAATAACTTTTAAAAAAAATTTGTTTACATAATCCTTTACATTCAATATTAATAATGATATTATAATATTAATATAATATTTTGATAGAATATTGGAATATAATGTAATACGCTTTAATAACATGAATTATAATTTTATTATTCCATACATAGGGATTTCAATTCAATACTTTCGATAACTCATCGAGATGTATTGAAAAAATGTCATGAAAAATTATACATTCATCGATGACGCTATATAAAGACACTTTAAACCTAATTTTATCAATATTTCCTCTTCACAAAATTATAATTTTTCCAGATATATATACTTTTAAAAATTCATGAATAATTTGAAAGAGCGTAAAATTTGGAATAGGGCGTTTCTGGGAGACGCTGTACTCGGGAATCGTTCGCGCGCGGAGGAGCGTTCGTGCGATCCGGGACCGGAAGGGAGACGGCAGGTTCCTGACAATGATATTCTCTTGCCTATTAGACGATTGGTCGAGCCCGATTATCCATAATTGCTAATACTCGATCGTGGAAATGCTCGACGTGCGGAGCAGGTCCCGCACGGACGTGCACACTCGCGTCACTTACATGTGAATTAATTTCGGAGCGAGAGAGAGAGAATTACAAAGAGAACACGATACTGGCGGAGCGGGGATAAGAGAGCTCTTTGCAAAGATATTCTCCATCTTTCTCTCTCTCTCTCACTTTATTGCCTCTCTCTCTCTCTCTCTCTCGCTCTATTCGTCGTCGTCGTTGTCGTTTCTCCTCGTCTCTCTCTCTATATTTCTCTATCGGGGTCTCGGCGAGCAGTCGAACGGATTGGGAAACTATACCGGAGGGATGCAGCGTCGACAGCCGGGTGGAAATTAGAGATAACGACGTGTCGCCCTGTACGATTTGCCCTGAGGTGTTCTCCAGTTTGCGGAAGAAGCCATCCGCCCTCTCCGCCCCGTTTATCCGTCTGTATCTTCTCTTATACCTCGCCCTCTCTCTCTCTCTCTCTCTCGCTCGCTCTTTCTCTCTCCATTCGATCATTTGCAGCCTATATTATATTGTGTATAAGCAGAGCGCAGATATACGAATCAACGACGAAATTCTCGAACCCAGGGAATTCGCAGATCCGCGCGAGTCAATTTAAGTTGAGACAGATCTCTCGGTTATAACGCTTATCGCTCGATGCAACCCATTTTCCCCCCACGATTATTCCAACAGTTTCTCTCTTTTTTACTTAATCATCAAATATTATGTTGTCCTGAAATATCTCAATAATAAAAGGGTAGTTTAATTTTACAGATTCTTCGTATGTTTGGTTTTTACACTGAAAAAAGTGGTTATATGTAATTTATTAATGATTGGTATAATATATAAAATAATTGGTATAACTAATTGTTACGGTTTATTTTCTACAGTTAATTTATTCAGTACACTATTGAAGTTAATTTAATAGTCACATTTTCGTAGTTGATTTACGTAAACTTTATTTTTATAACTTTCCTGCAATTACGAAAAAATAGTAGATAAAAAATAATCGAAACTCGTATCGAGTTTTCCCCTAGCCTGGGAAGTATGTTTTTTTTTCTTCCTTTTCGTTTTTTTTACACTTTCTGCGCCTACAACGGTGCGTCTGGCTGGCTCGGAGCGTTTTTAATCAGGGGCACTATGCTAATTGGCGGAATGAAATTACGAGTAGAGCGAGCCCCGTTTTTCTACCCCCTGCTCCGCTGGAACCCTCGTAGCTCACGCCAGGACTTTTGCTCCGAGCCGCAGCCCCTCTCGAACCTGCACTTACCTCTTCTCACTTTTCCTATTTCATTTTTTCTCTGCCCTCCGACCTCTCCTCGCGCCTTCTCTCGCTCCCTCGAAATGCCTCGGTTCTGTAACTGCCCCGTCGTAAAATGTTCGCATACGTACAATTTTGTGTAAACGAGAAAATCGAAAGAGTTTTCGAGTGGCTCGAGGGTTGCTTTTTATCGCCTTAAAATTCAAGGAAACACAGAAAAACTATATATATACACCTTTTTTACATTTATTTTTATCCTCGCGCATAAATGACCCATATCGATGCGAATATAGCAGCGAATGAAAACGATATGAAATGATAAAAAGATTCTTGTAAAAAATTGCGAATAGAAAATATATCAAGTTGGGCCACTGCAGATTGGTCAATATAGTCAAGATCAAGCTCATTGATAAAATTGAAATAAAATAGAAATCTTTTAAAAAATAGATGCATGCAAGGAAATACATGCAAAAATATAACGACAGGTTACATTTTTTAAGGGAATGAATAATAAGGGTTGCACTTGCTCGTGAAAAAAAGAGCATCAATTATTATTCTCGTGAATGCAGAAATGGAATGCCGAAAATTGAGGATTCCTTTTGAAAAAGTGGTCGGGACGGGACGTCGCTTCGCGTGCTTGGCGTTTTCATCCCGAGATATATATATTTGAGCTCCGAGAGAAGACCGGCGACGATCGCTGTCGCGTTCACTCGAGTTATGCGACTTCGCTTCCGATTGCGTTTAAATATTCATCGCTATAAATGTAATAACGGAGTCACGCACTGTTTCCTGCCGGCACGCGCCCCGAACATCCGGAATCCGGACACGAGATCGCTCACATCGAAAACGCTTTCCCTTCCGTTTGTAATCCACGCCTATACCTGTCGTCGCTTCATTATTTGGACAGAAAAAAAAATGAAAACAAAATGTGGAAATTATATCCATTCACGAGTGACTCTGTGCATAATTAAGTTAAATGGCATTGCTGATGCATCGGTGACACATCGAGAAAATATGCGTCGAAATGTCAAACTGGGAAAACAATGCAACGAGGAAAAAATTTTATTCTTTATACTTCTTCGAGAAATTTATTGTAATTTTTTGAATTTATTTATATTTTACTCTATCGTCACTTCATATACACCTATTATTATTTTTTCACATATGATTGTTTCATTAAAAAAATTAAAAAAGCACGGAAAAAATATGTTTAAGGTATATACGCATAATTAACAATGATTACTCTCATGATTGAGTAAAATTGCATTATATTCCAGTACATCGAGAAAATATTCTCAGGCATATTGTATTGAGAAAAAAAAATGTTTCAAGGAAAAAATATTTTTCCTGATGTTCTTTCGAAAAAAAAGTATACGTTATCTGTGATGAAAAATTACTTCGTCCATGATCGAGTAAGATAAAATCTCGCTAATGCGCTGAGAAAAATACGCGTTGCAATGAAATATCGTATGGAGAAAAAATATTTAATTTTTTGTATCCATTTAAATACATATGGCTTAATTTACGAAGAAAAAACTGGATATAATCCGTAATAGAGTAAAATTGCATTGTCGATGCGAAAAAAAGATAAAAATACTTGGCGCGATCGCGCGAAGTAAAAAAAAAGCATCGAGAGAGAAATATGTATTTTTTTTTCGACTTCCGCGATTGCACATTCCTCGCCCGGATATTTCTTCCTCTTTATTTTATCATACTCTTTTATTATTATTATTTTCGCCGGCACCGATGATGTGGCGTCCGAGCGGCTGGATAAAAAAGCCACTATAATAGGATGAAAACTGTCCTCGCGCGGATATTTGTGTGCGGCCGGGAAAGAATAAAAAGGAGAGGAGAGAGAGAGCTAGGGGACATTTTTGCACCGCGACTAATGCGTCTGGCCGCGACGAGAGAATGCCCCGCGCAGAATTCGTGCTTTAGTATTCCGGGGCTGAATTTACCCCCTTCCGCTTCTCGGATATTACATATAGGAAAATGTAAGCATTCAAATTTGTACATGAAAGTTGGTAAAAAAAAAAGAAAAAAAAGGACGGAGGGAATAAAGCTTGCGCGGAAAAACGATTATTTGTCTCACCGTTCGTTTTCTCCATATCCTTTTTTTTTAATTTTCGTTTCTATACGCTCGGCGGACTCGTCACCGTATTTTTCTACGCTCAGGACACTTTTTCCTGGGCGCTCGGGACGAAAGGATTTCGGGGTGTGTGCGTGATAACGCTTCCCGCGGCGGAGCGTTCGGTCATTAGAGCATGAGACCCGAGCAATTTCCGCGCGTCCAGAAAACAAAAGTTTTTCGGTTCTCGCTCTCGTCTTCCTCTCGGCCCTCCCATTTTTTCTCCTCTCGCGGAGCATTTATCCCAATCTCCCTGTCATTCCCCGCGTACACCGGGTTTGTATTATAAACCGCAGAGTGGAATGTCGAGCACCGTGAAATTATACATTTTTACCCAAGGGAGAACAACGTGTAATGCGAAAATAGAGATACTCGCCGTAATTTCCTTCCACCCCCTATTTTTTATCCCCCTCTCCCCGTTTTTCTCCTTTTCGAAGTAGTACAGATCGCTTATTTTTACTTCTATTTTTTTTTCCTCGCGAAATATGAGTTCCGCTCCATTCGACTCTAAATTTACTCCTGAATAATTTATCGCGATGAAAAAAGAAGTAGTCTGAACACTTTTTGGCATGGAAATTATTCCGATTTTCTTTTCGATAGATACGACACTTTTTCGCATTCATGCAATCTCTCCATTAATTAATTTTACGTGTTTCTATGAATTTTATTTATTTTTTAAAATATATTTAATTCCAATACGTATTTTTTTGTGCTATAACTATTATATATACTACGTGATACACATGACTACATATATCATTAATTACGTGCATGATTTACAATTTATTTATTACAATTTATTACAATTTATTATTATGTAAATAATTTTATTTAAAATTGACGATATTGGCAACAAAATTATAGTAACATTGTTTCTCAATATATAAAGAATGAAGTGAAATCACTGTAACGTCATCCTAGAAATTTTCCAAAAATTTACACAAAAGTAATTAACTCGGATTTCGATGGGTAAAATACAGTTAAAAACCAATTTATTTCGAGTGACGAAAAAAAGTTTTTGATAGGATCGCGTACGATCGGAAGTGTCGTCGAGAGAAACTTTGAATAATGGGCGACGTTGCAGATAGTAGTAAACGACGTGCAATTAAGAAGAAAAATAATAAGTAGTACGCTAATGACCGAGGAAATTTTCGTAGTCGGTGCGACACGCATTTTTTTGCGTGACTGACTGAGGAAGGACGATCGAAACATAAAACTGGGCACTCATCGCATTTCCATCGCGATACCGAGGAGATCGGGGGCTAGGAAGTTAAAGGATGGAAGAAAAAAGAGGAACGAGTTGGCTCGGGATCTGGTGCGCTTACACTGGCGCCAGTTCGGGTCGTCGAGGTAAATTTTTGGCCCACCGACCGACTTCCGAGCGATTTCGAGCTGCGCAAAATCCACCGCATCATTATACGCGTGCAACTCGCCTCCACGAGCCGTTTCATGCCAAATAAGCCCCCAAATTTATCCCGTAACTTCATTTTATTATTTTCACGTATACTCATTCGCTTATCCGTACATCTCGCCGAAAAAATCGTCTCTCGTTATACGTTATAAAATATTATTCGAATCAACTCGAAATTACATATTTAAAAATCATTTTTAAAATGCACCAAAATCTTCGAAGAGTTAAACCATAATTAAATTTTAATCAACAAAAGCTTAAATTAAATTCTCATATATTTTATTTAAATCGTTTTAAATATTTGCGCGTTTCTAGAAAATATATCATAAAAAATATATCTTATTCTCTAACAGTGGACATTTTTTACACTGTATCTATTTTCGAAAAAATACTAGTTAGTTAGTCACTTATGAGTTTAAAATCTATTTTTCTAATGTCGTCCATCCATTTCAATTTTTTACCATTCTTCATTATATAAATTTACTTTAAAAATACAGTATAATCTCAAAAAAACGACTTAAAACTTGAAAAGACGACTAAATATTGTGTTAAAATCGTCAATTTTTAATACTCTTTCCGAAAACGAATTAAAAAGTTTTCCAACCTGATAAAACAAAAAAAAAAAAAAAAAAAAAAAAAAAAAAAAAAGAAAAAAAAAAAAAAAAAAAAAAAAAAAAAAAAAAAAAAAAAAAAAAAAAAAAAAAAAAAAAAATAGGTGGGAGGGAAAATCCTCTTCCTCTTGGCTGGAAAAATGGATGGCGAAATAAGAAGAGGAGGAAGAGGGAGGCTGAGAGGAAAACGGGGAAAATGGAGAAAGAAGAATGGCGAAACGCACTCGGCCGAAACGAGGACGAGCGTGCGAGGAGGAGTTCGACGTAAGGAAGAGCACGAAGAGCTGCTCTTTTTGGAAGAGGAGGATGGCGGAGAGAGCGCGGAAGGAACAAGCGGGAGGACGATCGGACAATTGTTGAATCGACGCCAGGATCGCCGAGCGATGGAAAGACGACGTACTTTCCCAGTCGCTGCAGTTTTCGTCTTCCGCGTTAACAGATATACGCGGCTGTATCTGCATACGCGCGACCGCCTGAATTTCGCTCTCCAGCGTCCTTTCCCGGGCCAAAACCGCCCCAGACCACGCGAACCGATCAATTTTTCCTCACTCCGAAAACCTATCTCCGAGTGTACATCGCTTGTACGCCGGCAGCGCTAACCTATACACGCGCGTAATGCCGTACTACACGCAACCTCAATGACGCGAAAGAGTTCCCAAATCGCTAAAAGTTCGATGAGGTTAGGTTCTCGCGTCTCTCGTTCCCCCCCAGCATCCACAACTTTTTCATTGCTCTCTCTTTTTTTTCATCTTTTTTCGTTCCCATCCGCGCCAGAAACTCGAAAAGCGTGCCCCTGACGGCTGGCATTCACGGAGGAATCGCTATCGGATTGTCAGACAGTCGGATAAGCTTCCGGCAGGAACTGCCCGAGCGTGCAACGCGTTGTCCGATTCTTCACGGGCGTCTCTCATTCCCTCTGACCCCCTTTTTTCGGCTGCTGCACTCCAGCCCCATGTGGCTTTTCCAAAAATACAATTGGTGTTACGAAAAATTGCTGTACAAAAAGAGGTTACGTGTCATTTAAAAAGATTCGTATTTTCCAAAATAGTTTCATCCGCTTCCGACCGTGATTTCCACTGCGAGCAAAGCCGCAACTATCGGTTCTTTTATCATATTACTTTCGTATGGTTAAAAAAGTTTCTACACCTCATCGATAAAGAAGTTCTTCAAATCGACGATCGATGTGTGAGGAGTTATTCGGTACATGATCATCAGAGCTACCATCCTCAGATAATAACACAAAAAGAACGTTCTTTACTGACATTTATCACAAAAACAATAATATATTGCAATAATCGAATAAAAACAGTGCAATTTATTTTAAAAATATTTAAAAATGTGCAATTTTGTGTTTGTTCGAATTCAAATTTTCCGCGTTTTCGTTCAAAACTAGTGACCTCTTTCGGTGAGACTCATAAGATCCGAAACCGGAAATGAACTTTAGCATCACGTGCACCGTTCTGTACAAATTATATGGTTCACGGTGTCTTTCGCGGCGAAGCAACAATTTGTGGGTTCACATCCCAAAGGAAGTTCCACTTCTATCACTTTATACTTAGCGACCGGCGAGACCGCACTTCTTATCCACAGTAAGGTAAGAGATAAAAAAAGTTGCAGTTTGAAATTACGAGTATCCGTTGAATTTTTCTCGCTTGGCTCTTAACGCCGTTCGACAGCTCGCGCGTCTCGTTTTCAACAATAACGTGTTAATTCACAATAATCGACGAATGCTCGCTCGCGAGGCAAACGTGTGCGTTTACAAAGTTGATAATGGCGGGGACGAGTCACCGCTTCCCGTCTTTTCCCCCCTCGGTTAGCCGGGCATCGGCACACCTTGTTTGGCGTGCTTAGGAATTTCGCACGAAACCGTTCATTTTTAGTCACACTCGTCGAACGCGTATCGCATCCGAGAGCAAACTTGGTCATTTTTACATCGCAACCATCGCACCCGTGCGATGACGCCATTTTACCGAGCGCTATATCTCTAGCTGGATTTTTAATGAATGAGCTTGCAATTCCAGTTTTTTCAAAGTCCAAATCGTCGTTTCACTCCGAACGCTCGTTCTTTCGACCCGATCGCAAATTTATCCCCGTACCTCGTTCCCCTTCCGGTCCGAGCCACTAAAAATCACCGATTCCGAATTTTCCATGACTCGCGTTTTACGCGCTGGAGGAATTTTCCCAAGGTCGCGTAATCTATAATTATGCTTTTTTTGCTCCCGCAACGCCTGATAATTTATTGCGAGACAATAAACGAGTACAAACATTGGAGCCTTTTTTTATGTAATCACTCAGAGTCTTTTCTATAATCGTACCATGAAGCGGAACCGAAAACAATGAAATAGCAAACATTTTTTACTGATCCTTATCGCACTCGTGTTCATTTTTTTTTTATAAAAATATATCGTAATCCAAGGTATGTTCGTATTCTGCACAAACAGATAAAAGATTCCAAAACCTATGCACGTTAATTGCATTAGAAATTATTATTATTTTTAACTTCTTTTCCACCAATGAGAAAATATAAAAATGTTGAATTTTCTCTCTTTTATAGTCAGACGTGGATGGTAACGGAAGGAAATTTTTTTCAGACTTTCCATAGAAAAATTGTATAAAAATGAGTCTGCCGAGAGTGTTCTTCGACATGGCCGCGGAAGGCCAGCCTGTGGGTCGCATCGTGATGGAACTCCGTACGGATGTTGTTCCCAAGACTGCGGAGAACTTCCGAGCTCTGTGTACCGGAGAGAAAGGTTTCGGCTACAAGGGCAGCTCCTTCCACCGTGTCATTCCGAACTTCATGTGCCAGGGCGGAGACTTCACCAACCACAACGGCACTGGAGGAAAATCCATCTACGGCGCGAAATTCGCGGATGAGAACTTCGTCCTGAAGCACACCGGACCTGGAATCATGTCGATGGCCAATGCCGGTCCCAACTCCAATGGATCCCAGTTCTTCATCACCACTGTCAAAACTTCTTGGCTGGACAACAAGCACGTTGTTTTCGGCTCCGTAGTCGAGGGCATGGATGTCGTGAAGCAGCTCGAAAATCTCGGCACGCAGAGCGGCAAGACAACCAAGAAGATCATTATTTCTGACTGTGGTGAACTCTAATAAGAAAAATTAAACGCGAAAATTCAAAAAAAAAAAAAAAAGAAACAATACAAATACTCGCGAATCTAGAGTTTTGCAGTTGAGCAAAGTCCAATGATTCGTCGAGCATTCAATGTCTTCATTCCCTTTGATTAACGTACGTGCTCGTAGAAAAATGAAAATAAAAAACAAATTTCAAAATCTGAAACGTCTTCTCGGCCGCATATATGTGTCGAAATCAGCAAGAAAAAGATGGATCGTTTGATCCAGACGAAAATAAATCTAACCATTCCGCAGGAATGTAAGGATCTGTGGATCTAAAGAAATATAAGATTTCAAGTATTTTATATTGAATCGCATTTTATTTTATTTTTTAATCATCTCGCGTTTTTTTTTATTCAATGTACCTAAATTTATACATTTTTTAAACGGTACGGAAATTCGAGCCATTCGCTAGCTCTCGGTTTGTTGATAAGCCGGAGTCTCCGTATCGTCCGATATGTGGAGAGGACATGAAACGTACGAATGGTCGGTATCCTGAAATGTCCACTCTAATGAAAAATTCAATTCAGAATTTGTTTCTGATTGTTAAATGAATATTTGTCAAACGCCTGACCTGATTAACGATTATCTGTCTACTCTCGTCCAAATTAAGCTCGTCAACGTCTTCTGACGTTAATATTATTACGGAATCTCCAGGTAAATTCTGATCCATGTACGTTATTGGAATTTCCGAGGATACCTGCTGTACAATAAACGGTGTCTTTTAATTGAGTTAACAGGAAGCACAATATTGTGTATTTTACCAGTTTCGCCGTACCTCGCACAGAGCGAAATCCTCGGTCTCTTGACTCTTATCGTTCACCATTTCTTCCCCGTCCTCCAAGGATTTCTCCGCTTTCGGTACCATCGATTCCCGGACGTTCGCCTTCCCCTCCTGTTGCAATTTCCTCCAGATCGTAGTTTTCGGTATTCTGTATTTCAACGCCGCCGCGGCCTGCGACATTTTTCCCTCTTTGCAAACCGCAACGGCCTCCTCCAGTCTCGCCTTTTTCCACTCCTCGTCCCCAGTCTTTCGCCTCTTCCAAAAAGATTCGGGTAGCTTTCCTTCGTCGACCAGACGTGCTTTGTCCCGGAATAGCGTAGTTTTTGGTATCTACAATTGATCGTCGTTTCAACAATATCTCATACTAGACTCTCGAATATGAAGAAAAATAAAACCCAGGATTAACTTTATATTGCTGAGCAACTTTGGTCAAATTTTCTCCTCTCTCAAGCGCCTTGACAGCTTCTTCTCTCTTGTCCTGTCCGTAAGAACGTTTAATTTCCGTGCGAAGAATCTGATATCCCTCCTTCTGGATGCGTCTCCAGAGCACGGTTTTCGGTATAAAATATTTGTCGGAAGCGTGCTGAAGACTCGAGCCCTCGATAACCGCGTCTATCGCGGCCTTCATACACTCGGCTGGATACTCGTTCCTGGAGGCATTTAATTGAATTCCCAGGGCTTTTGCTTTCATGTACAGGGTCGATCGAGGTATGTTGTTCTTGATGGAAGCTTCCACCAGAGTTTGACCTGATTTGAGATCATTTATGGCAGAATTCAACATGTCTTTGTTGTATTCTCTCCTCAGAGAATCCCTTCTCCTTCTTTTGCTCTTTCCCAACACAACTTTAGTAGACTGTGCACCATCTTTTGCCTCATCCTTACAGGAAGGCTCTTCGCTCTGAGGATCTGTCAAGGTATCCCCAGACTCTTCGATATCCTCCTCCAAATCCTTTGTACTTATTATTGTATCATTTTCATCTAATCTATCAATCTGCGCATTCATTACAAATTTAAGGACTATATGTGCAAATAAAAAATTGGAGTAAAAAAATCTTTTTCGATTCTAAATTTACCTCCATGAGGCCACAAATTTTCAAAAATTGAGCAGCCTCCAGTAAATTGCTTATATTCTCAACGGGAATTCTCACTTCTCCGTGATAAATAAATTCCACGATGGATCTTACGTCCTGGGCTGATATGTCACTTAGAATAACAGTCGTGTGCTCCTCGGTCACGTTCCTGAGGATTTCCTGAAATTATTTCAACGGTTTTTATCGAGAGCGATCGGAACGGACGCTCCATCGTGATTTTTCCAGGGACAGCTCGGGGAAAGTTTTTTTTTTGCATTTTTTTACTTGAAACAAAGTGCTGCAAGAGCAGAGTACGATTCGGTGCGCCTGGACGCGTTCTCCATCCGCGACGAGTGTCACGTCGACCATGCATTCCTGCTCCAAAAACTGTCGGACGACATCCGACATGTGATACTGATGATTTGTCCATTTATAATAATAACTGCCCGAGCTTTGAGGTTCGTCCGAACTCTCTGTTATTGTTGCTGATGACATTTCGTTTCAGTTTCGTTTCTTGTCTTTTTTTTTCTATACTTGTCGCACTCGCGTAGAACTCCACGGAATTTGGAACGGGACTGCGAATGGAAATGGCCGTGCGTTTGAAAAAAGTGTCAAATGGAAAGTGGGGAGAACGAGGAGACACGAGAATCTGTGTAAAATTAAAAAAATGACCGAAAAAACATCAGATATTATTTCTTTGTAATTTTTATTAATTTTTATTGAATCATTAGTTTCGTTATACCTGTTTACGCTTTGATTATTGTTCTATTTACCATTGCGATCGAGACTCGACGGCGTTTCGTCAGGGCGCAGCACCATTCCCTCGAAAAAAATAACTTTCGCGTTTTGCTGACTGTTGTTCGCGTACCCCGCGTTTCTCTTTGCCCTCTTGCTTGTGCGGCAATAACTCAGTCACTGTGCACGCATTGTTTAAATAAAATTCCACCGAAGATAAATAAAAATTCGACGAGATGGTGAGTAAAGCAATTTAAAATCGTTACGAAAACTGACCGAGCGTGGACCGAAACGCTCGGAGCGGAAAAATAAACCCACGTGTGACAGCATAACCTCAAAAACCGAATGACGTTCGGCCACGAAAAATACTTTTTTGTCAATTTGCAGAAACCTATTATGTTGCACGGGCACGAACGTGCCATAACTACGATTAAATACAACAGAGAGGGCGATTTAATATTCTCCGCGAGCAAGGACAAGAGCCCGAACGTTTGGTATTCCCTGAACGGGGAGAGGTTGGGAACTTTCAATGGTCACAATGGTTCTGTATGGTGCATCGACGTCAATTGGGACACGACGAAATTCCTGTCTGGAAGTGGTGACAACACTCTGAGAGTCTGGGATTGTAAAACAGGTTCGTCAAATGATTATATTTCAGGCATTACAAAGATATTTGTATATAAATGCTAGCCAACCTGGTGAACTCCGGGTTTGACAATTTTTTATTTTTCGATTTTTCAGCTTACACTGAGAGAAATAACGATCGTAGATTTTATCATAAAGTGACAACTATATGCTGTTTATTTTATAACTAAATATAATTTATTGTAAAATAAAGTATATTTAGGATAGAATCTAAACAGAATATAATTAGTACAGTTCTTTTCTCTCAGTGTAATTTTAGAGTTTTTCCAACTTTTTTTTCTTCTAAAACATTCTTCAACTATAGCAAACAAAACAAAAAAAAATTATTAAAATCTGTCAAGTCTTTTTTGAGTTTTAGCAAAATTAATGCACAGTGATTCATTTTTATATCTATAGATTTACAAAAATTTTTCGAACCATCCTTTGAAGGATATAAAAATTTGGGGTTGTAAGTATTTTTTTATGCCAAATAAAAAAATATACAAAAAAAAATGTTTGTCAAAAAAATAGAATAAATTTTTCTAGGTAGAGACACCTAATCACCTAGCGGTATGAATTATACTTTTTGACCTATTTTCATATCTACCAAATATACATAAAAAATTTCATAAAAATCGGTCGAGCCGTTTCGGAGGAGTGCGACCACAAACACCGTGACACGAGATTTTTATATATATCGAAGATTGATGCTTCTAGGCAAGGAAATTGGTCAGGTCCAATCAAACAGCTCTGTGAGGGCCTGTGGCTTCAGTTATTCTTCCAATTTGGCTGTTTACTCCACGGACAAAGCTCTTGGCCATCAGTGCGAGATGTTCATCATTGACATTAGGAACGTAGACCCTATCATGCCTCAGGATGACTCTATTTGCAGAATTCCCATCAACGGACCCCGCATTTCCTCCGTATTGTGGGGAGCCTTGGACGAGACTATAATAACTGGTCACGAAGATGGTGAATTGAATATCTGGGATGTGAGAGTGAGTATTTTCAAATTCTTCAATTTGGAAATTTAATGAAATAATTAGATCATCGGTATTTATAAAAATAATTCTGTAAATAACTTTTTTATGTTTTTAGACTGGCAAGAAACTTAATTCTTTCAAGGGCCACAAATTCCAAATAAATGATATGCAATTCAATAAGGATGGAACGATGTTTGTCACTGCCTCCAAAGATCACACTGCCAAGCTCTTTGACAGTGACTCTTTGATGCACTTGAAAACGTACAAGACCGAGAGGCCTGTTAATTCGGCCACGATATCACCCATTTTGGATCACGTAAATATTTTATTCGAACATTATTATTTATCACAGTTTTTCAATAAATGTCAAAAGTTTTCATAATTTTGAAAAAAATGAAGAGAAGCATTTCATGCGATAATTTTACCTCTAGTTAACACGGTAAAAAAAAACTTTTGAAAGGACTGTGTCGCAGTAGAAACGACTTGAATCATGACAATTGAGTTGAAACATGTTTTCAGGTCGTTCTCGGTGGTGGACAAGACGCGATGGACGTAACGACGACTTCGGCTCGTCAAGGAAAATTCGACGCGCGCTTCTATCATCTCGTATTCGAGGAGGAATTCGCCCGTCTCAAGGGTCACTTCGGTCCCATAAACTCGCTAGCTTTCCACCCGAACGGACGAAGTTTCTCGAGCGGTGGAGAGGATGGTTACATTCGTATAAACACATTCGACCAATCTTACTTCGACTTCCACTTCGAATATTAAAGAAAAAACGAACGGAGTTTTCGTCGCACGAGCTGATTTCGTTCTCGAGAGGGCCTTGTGAAAAACGAACTATTGTGTAATAAAATGATAAAAAATCATTCATATGAAAATTCCTTTATTGATAAAAAAAATTACAACTTGCTCATGAACTTTGGGTACTTTAAATGATAAATATTGAGGTAGAATCAAGACTTTTCTCTTAAATAGACTTACTGACATCCAGTCAAACCTCGCTACAATGGACTCTCCATCTCCATGTTCACCGAAATAAAGGAGGTGCAACAAAAATAAGAACTTTCGTTCGCTGCATCTACTGAGGTTTGCGATGACGAAACACAATTTCGTAGACATTAAAACGATACAAAAAAAATGGTATAAACGCATAACGAAAAAGAAGAAAAAATAGACAAGGGTGAATGAATTAATATTTGTACTTGAAATTCATTCTTATCAGGTACTTCGTCTTGACCTGAGCGACGTCATATACGATGTACTCGTTGTACAGAAGCGCCGATTGATTGACATCGTTGGGCACGCCCGACCCGTAAGGAACTTCGACTCCGTCCTCCAGTTTGTGAATTTGCTTCGGATCCGGATGCGTTCGTCCGATACCCTTGGTCGAGTGCATACCTTTCGGCAATTTCTCGATGTAGTCCGCCTGCATGCGTTCGTACATATTTCCAAGAGCGACTTCACAAAGCAGCAGCAGACCGGTGGAGTTTGAGCTGTTGGTGCAACAATAATTTGCTGATTTCGAGACCATATCCGCGAAATAAATACCCTTGCCGAACATGTATCCGGTGACCGGGGCTTCCGGCGGGGCGATTCTCAATCCCTGAGACAAAATGCCCGCATAATTGGTCGTTCTCGAGCCGTGCCACAGAAGCTTGCGGTTCGGTAGTTTCTTGAACGGCTTGAAACGCTTCTCCTCGCCCTGTCTCTTCACGACGAACACGCGCTCGATCTCGAGGTCGTACTGATCGTGAGTAGCCGCGTGGGTGTTTTTGACGTATTGCCTTATTACGTCGAATTCCGGGCTCTTCTCGTCGAGCACGTCGATCTCCGCGTTCAGTTGCTCGTAATGGAGATCCAAAGGATTTTTCGAGCCGTCGTTTTTCACGCTGAGCATGTTGTAAGCTATTTCCATCTCGAGGAGAGAATCCAGCATGTCGCATTTCATTTTAATGTCTTCGGTGCTTTCTAGAATCGGGACATCCTTCGTTCCGAAGGAATGCGGCACCAGGGTGTAAAATTGGTTCGACAAATCGATCAGCTTCAATCTCTCGGGCTGACCTGACTTGGTGAGTTCTTGCAACTGCGTAAGAATGCTGTACGCTTTTTGCAATTGCTTCTTCGAGAGTTTTCCCAGGGGCATTTTATCAAGATCTATCTCGAATTCCAACATCGCCTTTTTCATCAAGTTTACATCAAATATGAGCCTGATAAGATCCTGAACAGGCTTCTTCAGTTTAGACTCGATATCGGAATCTAATTTACCAATCATATCGTCATCCGCGCCGTGATCGATGTCAAGCGGATACATTTTGCCTGGACGTTTGACGAAATTATTTCTGTTTCTCCAGGTATTATCGGTTTTTTCCCAGTACAAAGATTCGAATTTCTCAACGCAGTCTTCGCGAGACATCGACTCCAATTTCTTATCGCCTATCGTCGTGCCAATTCGTCCCCAGCTACGGAAAAGCCAGTACTTCGATCGAGAATCATCCTTCAGTACTTGAAGCTTGTAAAAGCTATTTTTCTTCGACTGGATATCAGTTATACCCAGGGTAACGTTGTACTTCGTGTCTCCGTTGCTGTAAATGTGAGCGACTTCGTCAAGGCCGCTGTCAGGATCGACAGCTCCGCCAGCCTTGACCTTGACCTTCATTTTCCCCGAGGCAGATTTCTCGTAAACGCTTTTCCCCTTGGACTTCGCTACGCTCTTGGAAACTCTCTGAGCCGGATCGGCACCCCAGTCGCAGATGCTTTTCTTCGTGATCAACGATATCGGTGGATCCGTGTAATCTTTCGCCTCGTCGACGAAATCTTCCGAGATAATCTGCACGTCCGCTTCGCGAGCCTCGTCAACCTTTTTACTCGCGCGCTTTACGAATTCCGGAGTCCCGATGATCGCCGCAACGCTGTCGCTTATCTTCGAGACGATCTTGCCACCGAGATCCATTATCTGGCGAGTTATCTCGTCTTTGTCCCCCTTTGTTTTCAAGATTACGAATTGCATTCCCCTCAGAGGCATCTTTTTATCCGCGATTCTCGGGCCATCCACCTCTTCCTTCTTCACCGCGCTCGAGGTCGAGGGAGCTGTGACCCTGATAAGTCTTCTCTGGACTATGGGCTTGAATGAGCTCAGAAATGGGATGTCTTTCAATTCTTTGGGAATCGAAAATTTCGAACGCTCAGGATCCTGGCTGACCTCTTCGCATTTCGTCCATTCGCTTATGTTGCCCGTACACTTGTAGCCTAAACCGGAAACGTACGTAAACTTGCCGCCGCATTTCTTGCAGGGCTTTGGCACTCCGAAAATCATTATATCAGCTAGAGTGTCCAGCTTCTCTGTGTAGTCTTCGGGTACGTCTCTTTTATTTTTTTCCAGTAATTTACCAATATCTTTCTTGGTTAGAGTAGCCAATTGGTCGCGGAGCGCGAACAACTTTTCGTTCTGGCTTTTCATCTGTTTCTCCTCTTGCTCGTCGACCGGCTCGGGCTTCATTTTTTTCGCTGGCGGTGGCAAGTTCGCACCTTTCACCTTGGGCAGAGCCTTATCCAGGAGCTTCTGATCTTCGGGACTAAGACTGCTTGCTCCAGGAAGAAGTTTTCCAGCCTCGAAGAATCCCAACTCGCTTCTCAGCTTTGCAAAGCAGTCCAGGTGATGCCATCTAGGAATACCGTTGAGCATGACTCCCTTTTCACTTTCAAAATCTAATTTTGATATTCTCACTAAGCCCTTGATGATCGGACCTTCGCAGCCCACGCAGACAGACCGATTTGACTTTGCGCACTCCACCTGGAAGTCCTTGAACATGTTGGAAGCTTTGCCACGCTTTTTTCCTTTTCCACGGGAAGGCTCAGCAGCTCCGCCCAATTCCTCTAGAATTTCGAAAATTTTCATATTTTTCGTACTAGCGTAACAACGAATATTTATCGAATAAACAAAAATTTATTTTCTCGTCGTGACGAAAGTTTAACGTAACGTACCTATTTTTTTTCTTATCATCTCTTGATCCTCCCAGCGGATGCTGTCATAGTGAGCAATGTCCCCGACAGATTTTGGTCTTTGTTTGGTGAAGAAACAGTCGGGATGGAACCACTTGACGATCGTGCCATCGTGGAAAGGGCTCTAAATTTAACGTGCAATTTAAAAACTTAAACTCATTGCACCAGGAAAGACAAAAAAAAATTTTTTTTTACTTACCTGGACTACCTTCGCGAGTCTCAGCGTTGTATTTTCGATCTGATTTTTGCAGGCTTGACACCGTGCTCGCCCGCTCTTCGCATATTCTACGCTGAACGGCAGAGATTCGCTCATATTTTTAATATTTTTCCCCTGTTCTGAGGCTTTTTTTGAAACGTGTAGAAAAAATGGAGTGAAGAAATTCAAAAAAAAAAAAGTTCAACGATTCTGACCCAACACGCAATACGATTCAAAACGTACTGAGGACGCTGCTAGACGCGAGAACACGACAACGCAAAAGCTCTTACGGCATTTCTTGGATTTCCGCGCTGTAGTAAACGCGTGTAAACAGACCAAGGCCGTTACACAATGCCGGTACTAACGGAGTCAGAATGAGGTACATATGATTTTGTGCCGGTTCGGACAGGTTTCGGCGGTTACATGAGTCATCGAACGAACAAGGAAAAGTGAGCAAATTTGAGTTAAATACAATTCAAACGATGCAAATAATTTTTAATCAAATTATAAACGTGAATTATTGACAAAGGGAGCACTTTTATACAAAAAACATTTTATTTTATCAGAAAATATTTACGAGAAATCAATCGAGAGTCCGGACTAGTCTAACCTGAATTTTTTATATATAGGGCGCATCGATCGTCCGCGCGGCGCGAAATTACGAAAATCCGATTTAGGGACTAGACGTTTTCCACAACTCGTGAACAGACATAACTTAATTTATTTCTACATAAAAATAATTCGTAGAGATTTGAAATTTTATTACACACACCGGTCCGCCACTTTCATTACTTATTATTCCGTAGATTCAAACGATCCAAACGTGGGCAGTATCCCTCGTAAGATTACAGTTCTATTGATTTGTACCGAACATATTTCTTAACGATTGGATCGACTCTTTTTGCGCGCGTTTTTAGTAAGGCATGTGCTTCGCTTTACTCGTCGGCATTTGCTTCCAATCGCGCCCGTTTATTGGTCCTGTGTAATAACGCCAGAGAATGCTGCTTCCTCGTTTTAGTTGATTTATTGACGACAAGTGATTCCAACAGTCCACCCAGTCGTTGTAAATTGGCATTCGAGGAGGGAGTCCAGCGACTAGTCTAAAATCAATTTTTATTCCCGAATTTACGATCAATTTTTTTGTCGTGAAAGATTTCACGATTGTGTCTATGAAAGTTGCGAAAATAATCCATACGTACCCGCAATTATTCACCGCCATACAGTGAGAGACAACGTGGAACGGATACGTGAGCGTTGAATAAAGGAACTGTAAAAAAAAAAGGAATTTTTGGAGTAAACGCATATCGGAAATGCGGGCAAAATATCATTTTTAACTCACTGTCATAATCGCTTCTGTGTGAACATTGATCTCGGGATCTTGGATTACATATTTGTTGACCATGTGAGTCGTACCACTGACAAGAATTACGGTAGCGACGTTCGCGATCAGTCTTGGTACGATACCTGCATAATATCCCCAAATGCCACTATCTCTGTACACCTCGATGAAAGACTGGAACAATCCACTGAAAAGATGTTTCACAAATCATTGAACGTTGGACGAATATTTATCGTAATCGTAATTTTAATCATTCGGTATTTAACGTACGTGTACTTAGTTTCACCACCAATAAACTGGGCCATCGTTCTGACTGTTATCACCTGGAGTGGGTGACTCACAATAATGCCAACTACTCTACTGATAATCTCTCTCAATATTGCGTAAATACGTCTCTTTATCCTGAAATCAAGTACCAAATTTCAAATCGTTTTTCTCCAACAGTTTGAGAATAATCAAACTTTAAAGCTACTGAAATCAAGCATCGCTACTTGAGAAAAATTTGCCCCGAATGAGAATTTTTATTAAAAAAGTATACCTATACTCCTCGGACAGAAGGTCATCGTTTATTCGCTTGTCAGGCTCATCCTGAAAGACTATAGCGTCTGCAGTTTTTGAAACAGCTATGATATTAACCGTATAAGAACACAGCCTTGGCACGAGACCGCGATAACAGCCGGTAAATCCATCTACACTCTTTATATATCTCACTGAAAAATGAGAAACAGGGAAAGAATAATTTTTAACGAAAAACAATGACTCTGGGATAAAGAAAATGTAAAATACGTACCATACTGAAAAATATTAGGCAGCCCCATTGCAGGATAGCCGAAGAGAGTGGTTGTGGGCTTAGGGGGGATAGGCTCGTATCCGATCTAAATGAAAACCAAAACGAATAGTTGTAATTTTTATTAAAAGTAATAATTTTCGTTGAATTGTCGTTTACCTGTATTAAAATTTTGGCATACTCGATTGGATAAGATATAGTGTTAACCAACATCCGACTCGCGACCGTTGACCACATCTCGCTCTCCCGGTCGGGCTCTTCTAGTCGCGGATGCATCGTGAACTGTCAGATCTTGGTCCCCGTACGTTTTTAATTCAAGATTTAACTTATTTCTGCCGTTCAATTCACCGTCGTCGCGGCGATAATTATTTTTCGGTCCTAGTCACGAATCCACTCGAGCCAGAAGTGTTTTCGTGAACCTGCCGTACAAATTTTACACATACAGACGTGCGCATGCTCCATTTTTTCTGGAGACGATAACATTTTTTTAGAAAATTCTTCAAATTTCGCAATCTTTCCAAGCTAGCCATATATTTTTGAGAAATACATTGAAAATTGTACATTAAATATACCTTATTACATATTTCAAGTTAATAAATTGAAAAAAATTCCAATCGATCTGGATTTATCCATTGAATAAAATTTGAAATTTTTGATAAAAGTTTTACGGACCCACAGTAGGTGTCACCAGCGATCGAGGGACAAATTTTCGACGCATGCGTTCATTTATCGTGAAGTTCACGCGGGATGCGGTGCGGAAAAAACCGGCTAACGTGACTTGAACATGTAGTTGCTAAATTACGAATACACGTGTTTGCATCTTCTAATCGTCAATTCCATTCGACAAGTCTCTGCAGATATTCGAATCGTAAAAAACAATAGATAACGCGACTGATGCTCGATCGCAAAAATCGAGACAATGCCGCGCAATGTTAAAGAATCAGACAGCGATATGGAACAAAGAGAAGGTATTCACGAATTTTTTTTTCTTTCCGTTCGCCGCTGCGCCATGTGCCTTCGCATGGTCGTAACGGTTTTTCTCGAACAATTTTATTGAACGTTTTTCCGACAAATAAATGAACATTTTTCAACACGAAAACGAGTGCGTTTTAAACCGCGATCATTCGATAGCACTGTGCCTCAATTTTTTACGAAACTTTTTTGCACCAGCAGGTAGAAAAATAACGAGAATGTCAATGAACTCGATCCTCGATTCTCCTCTGAGAAGGAGCTCAAGAATTAAGCCACCAGCTACGGATTCTTCGTCCGAATCCAATGATGCTTCTGTGAGAAATACCAGACGTCGAACATACGGGTTGGACACCATTATACCCGAGTTGACGAGGAATACTCGAGTTCGGAGAAATTCAGCTGCTTCCGACATTAGCGAGCAGACTGAAAATGATTCTGCGACTGAGTCTGGGAAACGCATGACCCGACGTAGTATCGCGAATCTTCCTACAATCGATTCTCCTACAAAAACACAGCCAAGAGTCAGGTGAGAAAAGAAAAATTTTTTTTTCTTCAAATAAATCAAATAATTGATTATCTTAGTATTCTCCTTGCTAAATTTGTCAATTTGATGGTGAGATTTTCTCAAATTAGAAAGAAAATTGTTAAAAACTGTGTACCCAATATTTTACCTTTATTTTATTAATGGAAAAATAAATGGAAAAACTTTGAACTTCATTCCAGACGTACTACCAGAGCTGGTTCAGAAACCTCTACTTCGCCGGTTGGCAGAGTGACTCGTCGAACTCGCGCAAGTTCAATGGAGCCAGAAGTAATGGAGGAATCAAAGATGAAACACAATGATACCCCAATGAAGTCGAGAAGACGAGCATCCGCTGTGCCATCGGAGCCGCCCGTGGTCGAAGAATCAGAACTGAGAATCGAAAAAACCGTTCCGGAAATGGACGAGAACGAATCCGGTACATCAAAATAATAACTATCTTTTTACTTCTACAATGAATATTCGATAAACAATATTACGTTTGTGATTTTCAGACACGAACGAGTCCAAATCGTCGAGACGTAAATCAAAGAGCGACGCCAATAACGTCGAAATACGAATTGAACTCGTCGATAGTCTTGGTAAGAATTTTGATTTTGCTTTAAATGATAAAGATCGTATTTTCGCTTGCTTCTATTCGTACGAGAAAAAAAACTTGTGACGTAAATACTTTATACGAAAAAATGTCTCTGACAGACTTGGAATCTGAGGTTGACGCGCTCGAAAAATTGATTCGCGACAATGTTGAAACACCGTCGCCATCCTGCAATTCGAACGTTTCAGAATCGCGTGACGAGACATCGGCGAGACGACGCAGCGTTTCGAGCCCTGTAAAACGCTTGACCGACGAGACGAACTTTTCTCAAGAAACCAGCGAAAAAAGCGAATCCTCGGAAAAAATCTTGAGCTCCTCCTCCCCTTCCTCCTCTCAAGAGGAATCCGTAGTGTCCCAAGAAAAAAAAACCGATAGCGTTCCGGAAGGCGAGGCAACTAGGAAAGAATTCGGGGTTGACTCCGAGTGCGTCGTCGTTATCGAACCGATCAACGTTGAAAAAATGACGGGGTTGAAAAAGGACACGAGTTACGTTAGTTCTGACGAAATAACGTCATCTTGCGTTTCTCGAAAATCGACAAACGTCGAGGTTGAAAACAATTCCGTTGATACACAAATTTCTGTCCAGGAATCAAAGAATTCCAGTGAGAGTAAAGAATTCGCGAAGCAAATCGACATTGAAGAGATAATCGATGTCGATAGTATGGATGCGACGGAATATTTCGTCCTTCAAAGAAATAAAGAAAACGAGGATGAAGACGAGGTGCAGGTGCTGGAAATCAGCGACACGGAAACAGTTACTGACGTGCGCGAATTATCCAAGAAAGAAACAGTGCTTTCAGAAGTAAACGAAAACGTGAAAAATCAAAAAACAGACCAAAAAACTACCACCGAAGAGATGAATCCTGAAAAAGAAATTCGCGAAGCATCTCCGAAAAAAGATGAAAGTCCAGAAAAATTAGATAAAGTCGAAGATAAGATCGACAGTGTGGAAACTGAGATAGAGAGTAATGAATCATCTAAGCATGAGAAAAATGATTCGAGTTCTAACGAAAAAAGCGTGTTTAACGAAAGCCCGCGAACGATAGATCGTAGAATTTCCGTAGAAGACAAGAGCCCGAAAAAATCAGAAAGCAAGAAAGACGAAGTTGATTGTGAAATGGTTAACGTTCTAAAATCTTCCATTGTTGCAGAATCGCAGTCAAGGACGGCGGAGGAATCTTCGCGATTGAGCGAAGTTGAGAAAGCAGGCTTGACGAACGGAAAGTCACCAAAAAAGAAAAGCCAGGAAAAATCGGCGAGTCAAGAGATCTCGGACTTCAGAGTTTCCGAGAGTGAGAGCGAGTCGGTCGCTTGTCCCTCGTTCAAAGACATTCCTGCGGAAGAGTGGTCCGATCGAGAGGAAAACGAAGCTACCAACGTCGAAGACGACAATCGTTCGATCCATTCGATCTCGACCGAGAGAAATGAGAGCGAGAGCGAGATTCCACTTGCCGACAAAAAGCCCAAGAACAAAAAGAAACACGACTCGAACGCTGAAAAGTCCAAGGATGGCGAGAGAGAAAAAATGATCGAAGACGCGATCAACGAGGAAACTCCGATGGAGGTTTCGAACGATAATATCGTGGAAGATAAAAATCCCAGCAAATCTCTTTCAAAAAAACGTTTTAGTCTGCACGATCTGAATGTTGACAAGAAAGAATCAAACAAAAATTCAAGACGTAAGTCGCTTCCGAATATGAATGAAAGTAACCAATCGTCGAATTCTGAAACTACTTTGTCCGCTAAGTCGTTCAATAATTCTTCGAGAAGTATCAATACCAGTCAAAATGAAATGGGTGAAGATGAATCCAAAGCGAAAAGAAAGTCGCTCAACAATTCTTCGAAAATCCTTAATTCCAGTAAAAGTGAAATGGATGAAGATGAAACTAAAACGAAAAGAAAGTCACTCACAAACTCCAAATCCAACGACGTTTCTGTGCTCGAGATAAGCAAGTCGGAGAAACGAAAGAGCTTGAACAAATCTTTGAACAAATCGATGGTTGATTCTATGAACGAGGAATCCGATCTGAATACCAGCAAAGATAAAAGCTTCAACAAACACCATTCCGACAAAGAAACCGACGATAATAAATCCCTGCAAAATTCGAGTTACAGCGAAATTCAGGAAGAAGTTCATAAAATGTTGAAGAATAAAAAATCTATCGATAAAGATAAATCGGTATCAGAAACTAATTTTGAGCAAGAAACAGACGTGAATGAAGAGTCGAAAAAATTGATCGACTTCACGAAATCTGTCAAGAACAGAAAATCGACAAGCAACCGAAACAATTCGAGGCTGGAGGTCAAAAGTTCCGATTCTGAGAGTCAAGAAAAAAACAATTCAGTCAAAATATTAAATAGGTCTTCAAAATCGCAGGGTGAACGGAGATCCTCGCTCACTGAGAAATCGCCCAAGGTGGATGAAAGTTCGGACTCTGACGCTGAACTCCAAGACTTGCAGGTCAAGTTGAATGAATCCTTAAAACGAGAACCATTGAATAAATTGGACGAAAAGGAGGAAAATTCAGATTCCGAATCCGAGGAAGAGATACTCAACGTGTCGTCAAAATCGGAAAGAAATCGATCTATTAGCAAAGAGTTGGGGAAATGTTATACGGGCTTCGAGCTCCTAGACGATTTTGTTGACCGGATTTCGGATGACAAGAGTGATGATTCTTCGAAGAGCATTGACTCCGACGTCGCGAACGACATGAACCTCGCTGGTCAGAGCATCACGCATTACTCGGACGACGACGTTCCTGCCGACGACTGTATGGCAACTGAATCCGAGTCCCAGGATTCTGAGGACGATGAAGGAGAAGATCTGAAAGACTTTGTCGTCGACGACGACGACGACGAGGAGCTTGAGGACGAGGAAGATAGCTCGGACGAGCAAGAAACGAAAAAGACTAGAAAAAGAATTGTCCGGGAACCAGTGAACGATTCGAGCGACGAGGAAGAAAATGATAAACAAGAACTCGATTTGAAGGACGAAAGTGAGGAAGAGTTTGCTCTGGAGGTCGAAAATGGAGGAGAAGAAGCTGCTCCGCAGAGTGAAGACGAAGAAAATGAGGAAGAAGAGGAAGCGGCTGCTCTGGAGAATGTTTATGAGGAGGAAGAAATTGCTCAGGAAAGCGACGATGAAGAAAATGAAATTTCTCCGGAGAGCGATGATGAAGCGATGTTGCCCGTAGAAACACCTAAGAAATCCAGTCCTGTCAAAGTTAACTCGGCCAAGTCCGCAACACCAAAAAATAAGAAACGATTGGATATATCTATAGAAGAAAATTCTGAAAAATTGGGCAACGCGTCTGCCAAGTCATCGGCGAAAAAATTGAAGAGCCAAACATTGGATACTAGCACACCGAAATTAACGCAAAACCTCCTATCGGAGAAATTCTCAGCAAAAACCAACAACAAGTCGCTGAAACTGGAAAATTCAATTAGTAGTCTGGACAAATCGGTCAATAAAACTCCGAAAATGTCGTCGATTGCTTCGAATGAAAGCGAAAAAGGATTATTGCAAACGAGTTACTATTCCGTCGGAAGCGAATCGCCGAAGAAAACACCTCCCTCGAAATTAAAATCAAAAAAATCGCAAATCCTCAGCCAATCTTTGGTCGGACCGAGTACCGATTCTCCGGAAGTGAGGTACCTCATGAAAGAAAAATTAAACGACTCGATGCCAGTGTTAAAATTGCAGCGAAGATCAATGGAGTTTAGGAGAAGTAAATTGGAACAAATCGAAGACGTCGAAGTGCCCGAGGATGAAGCGGAAGTGAAAGAAAAGGAAACGATAGAATCAGAGAACGAGATCGACGAATCTGAGAAGAAAAAGAAGAGGAAGAAGAAGAAGAAGAAGAAGGACAAAAAAATTGATTCGAGCGAAATTACGGAAGAGTCGGATGAATTGGTCGAAAGTCAAGAATCTGTTGAAGAACCAAGGAAAAAATTGAAAAAACGTAAGAAGAAATCAAATCTCGAGTTTGAACAAATAGAGTTAAGCACGGAAGATAACGAAAAAGTCGAAGAGCCACCGAAAAAAATGAAAAAACGAAAGAAAGACCGAGCAGAGGAAGAAATTGTCGAGATCTCGGAGTCTATTACGAAAAAGAAGAAAAAAGATAAGAAAGAAGCAAAAGAATTAAAAAATAAAAAATCTTCGTTGTCGGAAATTGTCGGTGCAACCGGAAGTGACTCGGAGCCTGCCAAAGAGTCCAAGAAAAAGAAGAAAAAGTTACAAGAACGCGTATCGAATGTTAAAGAGACGAAAACCAGTGTAAAACGTCTTCCGGAAGATTTCCTTGAAAGTCTGACGGAAGTTGTGGAACGACCGAAAAAACGACGTAAAGTAGTTAAGGAGGAAAAAGAATTGTCGAAGAAAAAATCCAATGTCCAGGACAATTCCTTGAAAAATGCAAAGGACGAGAATTTCATCTCTCTGAGCTCATTCGGAGCTACAACTTCCTTCGAAGTCGTCCATCTTAACGAATCGAAGAAAAAGCCAAAAAAATCGGCACTTGCGAAAAACTTTCGTGAACGAATGCTCGCGAGAAATCCTCGTCAACCGGTCTCGGCCTACCTCATGTATCAACAGAAAAAACAAGCCTCCGGAAAGAACAATTATTAAAATAAATATCGTAAAAACGACTACAATTTAAACAAAAATGATGAGCCAAAAAAAGTTTTTTTTTTTCTACCAGGAGAAAATTTAAAAATATTCCAACAGATATTTGAAAATTGTTTCTCCAACCAGCTTATCATCTAATAACATCTTGTTCTTAGTTATGTTTAAATAAGCTTAGCATAATCTGTTCTATTTCGGTAAAAATACTAACGAATATTTTTTGTGCCACTTTGTTTCATTGTTTTAAGATTGTTTATCCAACATGATGAAGATCCATTCTATATTATTAAAATAAGTGTACAGAATGAATGAATGATTTTTTGAGTTGAGCTCTTTGGTGAAAAATGGCCTAATTCCAATATTGAGAATTTTTGTCTTATTTCAATGAAAAACAGCAGATCATCTATTTTAAGCAGAAACTATCGATTTTGAACTGAGCAATTTTTTATGGAATACTGAGCTCAGCTCAGACACACTGTGACTGTCACTGATGCGATAAATCGTTATTGTAACATTGTTAATAATATTTACTAAAAATACACATTATTTTTCCAATATGTTTGTATTAGCGTTAATAATAATTGATCACCGAAGCAGATTATTGCTCATTAAATATTAGTAAGATTTTATAAAGCTGTATACGGCTCTCGAAATAAAAATCTTTTTCGTTCTCATTCCTGAATTTCTTTCATTCACATCATTGTTTCCAGCTGTACAATTATTATCTAGTATTTACAAAATATATTTACAATCTTATCGACAATAATCTGTGGCTCGAAGCGTTAAAATAATTAATTTTCTGATCGCGACTCGACGAAGTAAAATCTTTTCTTGGCTTCGTGCTCGTCGAAATGCTGAGCTCGATCGGACGATGCGTGTATGACCAGGAGAACGGTTCTTCGCCAGAAAGTCTCGATCCACGAAATTCGTCCTCCGATCTCGATGGCTTTCGAGAGATCGGTACGGGGCTCGGAAATCCAGGCCTTGCTTCTCGTCTTGAAGGCCTCGATGATTCTCCTGCCGGGGATAATCGCGAAGAGGGCTCGCTTTATTTCCCGTCGTAGAAAAAAGGTCATCGACAGGAGGACGATTCCAAAGACAATCATGACCTGGAGCTTCGAGTTCATGCACATGTACCGGAGTGCCTGGCTGAGGGTCAGCCCGACCCAAAAGATGGTCGCGTAGATGGACCAAGCGGCTGTTTCCTCGTCGCCGATTAGCTGCTCCGTCAGCAGGACGACGAAGAGCCCGTACATCGAGGTCCAGTACTGGAGGATGTAACAAACGATAAATATTGCGAGAACGTTGAGAGTCTGGGCGTCCTGGGAGACGCTCAGGAGAACGAACGTCGTCGTGAAAATGGCAACGATCAATTGCAACGAGCCAACGGTCTCCAGGAGGTCGTGAAATATCTCGGCGGAGAGGGTCGCGTGGATCGCGGAGATCGTTACGAGGAGGAGAATCGTCAGATCGTGCCTCCAGGGAAGTCCGCAGCTCGCGTAGGCTTCCAGATAATCTCGCCGGAGGGTCAGTAGAAAAGGTTGGTACAGACTTATTCCAAGCAGATAAGTCATCCTTGGTCGACACAATTGTAAAAAAACGTGAATTGTCTTGCAGACTTTCGGCTGCTCGCCGAATTCCGACTTGGACAGGGTCCCAAGCTGGTCCAGGACGATCGTCAGGATTATCGCGATCAGGGCCGAGGAGACGGCGACGATTATCGGCAGCAGGCTCAGGCGTCCTTCGAAAATCTTGAGCCTCGTCCCGTAGACATACTCCGTGACGAAGTTTATCGACGGCGAACAGTAGGACGCTCCGCAGGAAACGTTCCTCCACTCCGAGGCATCGTACTCCGGTAAATTGGAGATCTCCGGGTGTAGGTATTCCATCGTCGCGATTACGATCTGCTTCAGCTGGAAGAGCAGGTCCTGCAGGGCGAAAACTCGGAGTATCGTCGTCCCGATTCCGATCCCGTTGATCCGCGACCAGATTCTCGCGATTCTTACCATGTACAGCGGTATCGCGACTCCCAGGACGCTCTCGGCGAAGGTGCACAGGAGAACCTGGCCGAAGAAGATGTAGGGAAACGGCCGGTAGCTCGTCAGGACCATCAGGGTCAACCAGAGCACGGCGAGCCTCAGCGAGCTCCGGACCGTCAAATTTTTCAACACCTGAGGGACGAACAACGGCGTCACCAGGATTAGCATCAGGTTCGAGAGCGCGTTTCGGGCCTGGATCAAATTTTCGTCGAGCCAATTCGTCACGATCGTTTCTCGCAGCAAGTACGACGCCGTTTTTGTCAGGCTTATCAGAAATAGGTTCTTCACGAGACGACGCTTTCGCTGTCGGATCAGCCGCGGCACGTCCCATTTTTCGTCGATTCCGAATTTTTCCGTCTCCTCGATTCCTGTGTCCCATATCGTTCTCTCGTTCCTCGGCGTCAGCGTCCTCGTGTACTTCCTGTATATCGGATACTCCGGCTCCGGTTTCGTCTCCATCGTCTAACGATATTTTCACACTCTCTCATTGATGATTTTACTCATTCCGTTTTCTGATGGACGATTTCAGGTTACGAGCGATACCATGAAGTCGTCGATTATCGATTTTTTTTTAATTTACAGCCACCTCCATAACTGCATTGCGAATTGACAGTTCCAGTAATTTGATTTAATACTTTCGTCATAACTTTTTTTTAAATTGATATTATAACGTGACTCCTGCGCCATTCGCTTGGTTTTGGAAAATTCTTTAAAAATCACTCATAATAAAGTTGATTTGGTCAAGAGAAACAATAGATATCACTAATTTTTAAATTTCTTAAATTTTTTGAAATTTTTTTATTGATTTTAAGAGCCTATTCGATCGGAAATTTCCCGTAGATAACAAAAATGTCAATTATTTGGGGCGAAATTGAAGAATTCATATCGAATAAACCAAAAAACTGGATTTTGGATCAGTTTTTCCATTTCCGCGCGGGCGCAAAGCCTGCAAGTTTAAATATAATTTTGAAACATTATAATCTTTCATGCTGTAAGATTAAATAATTGAATAATATTTTTTCCGATGAATGCAAGTGGCTGCAACAAAAGTTGTGCAATGGCAAAATCATTGAAATTTATCTGATTACCTCGTGGCTGTTTACCTCGCGCCAACAGCGGGACAGGAAAGAAAACATTGCGTTTCCGCAGCAAGATCGAAAATTCGGCTGATAAAGACATGCTGCTGTTAAGAGTAAATATTTTTCCTCGTTGATCGACCCACCGTAATTTTTCAGTTGCGATCAACAACAATCGATGAACAAATAATCAATCCTGTATAAAAGCTCGTCGATTCTGCAACTTTTCAGTCCACTGTCAAAGTTTCCTCTGTGTGAAATCTCCAAATTTCCCAAAATGTCATTAAAAAATATATTCCTCGTCGCTCTCGTGGTTGTCGTCCACGCAAAATTCATTCAGGGCCATGGAAAAGTCATGGATCCGGTGCACCGTGGATCCGCTTGGAGAGTTGGCTTCGATACGCCAAAAAATTGGAACGATATGGGAAATTATTGCGGGGGAGTTGCGGTAAGCATTTTTCTCTTTTACATTTAGTTAACAAGGAACTTCCGTCGTGAAAAATTAATACAACTTTTTCGAAAGATATTATTGAACATCATGTATAAAATTTTCAAAAATTTTACATTACTTTCGATTTTGAACATAATATCCTTATGCAATTAATTAATCCATAATTAAATGTCTGAAAAAATAACAGACGCAACATCATCTAAATGGAGGACGGTGCGGACTCTGCGGTGACAATTACGCCGACAAAGTGCCCCGAGAAAATGAAAACGGGGGAACTTATGGCACTGGCACGATCGTAAAAACGTGAGTTAATTTTTTTTTTGTTTCTCATGTCGATCTTTTAGCCATTAAAAATCATTTTGTCGATTGAAAAATTATTTATTTATTTATTTTTTTAGTTACAAACCTGGCCAAGTGATAAACGTTTTGGTCGACGTGACAGCGGCTCACTTCGGATACTTTGAATTTTCGCTGTGCCCTCTGAGATCGTCGAAGGATCCTGAGACAGAAGAGTGTTTCGACTCTCACAAGCTCAAATTCGCCGATGGAAGTTACAAATTTACAGGAATCAACGCTCCTAGACACTACAACGTCCAAGTCGCCCTTCCTGAAAATTTGACCTGCGAGCATTGCGTATTCCGATGGCAATACACAGCTGGTAACTTCTGGGGGGTTTGCAGCAATGGAAAAACCGGACTAGGCTGCGGACCTCAGGAAACTTACCGAACTTGTTCAGATATCAGAATCGTCCAAGCTTAAATTTGGAAAACCCCAAAATTGTCGACTCATACACGTATTATTAATGTAAAAATATAAAAACTGTTCAAGAAAAATAAAACCGAGGATTTTTTTTAATATTTGATTTTTATTTTATTGAAAAAAAATTATACGCTTTTGTCTTACCATAACGCCAAAATGAATCAATGATTACCTTCTATTCAGGGTCATTGGCTCATCAAAAAAATAGCACATAGTATAAAAAGTCATCAAACAAATTTCAAGTTTCTGAGGGTAGTTCTAGAAAGCTCGAAATTATTTTTTAACTCTAAACTTACTTCCAATAATTTTGAAGTCGACATCCTTAAAGTACTGAGCAATTATTTATTCCAAAAGAAGCAGACACGTACTTTTTTTTATGATTTTATTATATTCATAGATAACTCAAGTCACATTTATTTAGCATCAGCCATTGAAAATTACAAAGGGCGAATCAAACAATGGCGATATCGGAGCAAGTTCTGAATGTTTCTTGGGGTCCGCAGCCAAGGGCTCCAGTTCCATTTTCACACTGTCCCCAGCTGTTGCCAACGGTGTATTGCCATCTCAAAACGCACTGTTTGCACTTCAAGGTTTTAGGAAGCTGCACCTTTACCTTGTAATCATTTTTTCCCCTAATAACGGGATATTTGTATTCTCCCGTTGCAAGTTTGAGTGGAAACTCGTCGAAACATCCCTCAGTCTCGAGCTCCGATTTGCTTTCCAAAGGACACATGTGGAACGTGAAGAAACCAAGATGATTGGCTGTCAACTGAACGCTCACGGGAATAACCGATCCGGCCTGGTATCTACAAAAATTCAATTTCGTTAACAATTGTACTTTATACAATTTTTATTGTATTTTGTACGATTTTTATTTACTTTTATTTTTTATTTGTACTTTAATTGATCGATTTTTCATTAAAAATTGTTTCATTTTACATCATAAATCATATTTAAACATATTTAATAGTACAAAATACAAAAATAAAGCAAATAATCGTACTTTAAGCATTTAAAAAATATTTTTTTGCTTACTTCGCCACGATAACGCCTTTGCCAAAAGTTCCTCCGTTCTCGTTAGGTCGTGGTTGCGGAAAACGATAATCGTCGCCGCAAGGTCCGCACTTTCCGCCATTAGTTATGTGATGGACCTAAAAATTTCATTGCCATTAATTGGTGAGTAACTATTGTACAATAAAATGCATCGTAAATATAATTAGGTAAAAAAAAGAATAAAGAAATGTAAAAATCGTATTTAATTAGATTAAAAATAAAAAATAAAAATGTCGTACCTCTTTTCCTCCGCAATAATTGCCATTGTCGCTGTAATTGACTGGAACTTCTTTGAACCCTGCTCGGTGCGCGTATCCTCTGTGCGCGGGGTCCACGACTCGTCCATGAGCGTCCGTTTCGGTGAGACTGACCGCGAGAACGGCCACGAGACTGACAAGCTTGAGAAAAGCCATTACTATTTTTTTTCTATTTTCCTGAATATCCGAAAACTGTTAGATTCGCTCAACGAATAATTTTCTTTCCGAATTTTCGTCAAATAAATACTCGCTGCTTTCGTCGAATTTCCATAAATTTTATTCGCAAACGTCATTTCTATTGACATTGTTCGTTTAGTAATATTTGCCGAAATGTGTATTTCATTTTTAGTCACGCCCAGCACATTTTCTTTCGCAATAATCTTGTCCGTATATAAATTGTTGATTTAAAGCTTCCTACAACAAAAGTGCGTTTGTCTTCTCCCATTAAATACGAATAATTTATGTTTCTTTACATCACATACACTTTTATTCCCAGTGAAACATTGCGTTACAAAAAATTTATTGATTTGCTTGGTTAAATATCAAGATTTTTTTCTATTATAATCGATAACGGTGATAATAATAATGAAATAGATTTTATTTCCTGAATTCAATGAATAATATAAAAAATGTTTAGGCAAAAGTTTTTTGCCTAATTTAATTTTAATGGTGATAATATTAATAATAATAAATAAATAATATTTTTATGAAAAATTTATTTCAGTTCGAAAGAATACAGTTAAATAACCGAAAGAAATAAATAAAATGAGATTTTGGGTATAGTATAGCGTATAGTAATCTAAATAATACTGATGTCGGAGCAAGTTCTGAAGATTTCTTGTCTTCCACAACCTAGGGAGCCTCTTCCGTCCTGACAGATTCCCCAATTGTTTCCGGCGGTGTACTGCCACCTGAGAACACAGTGCTTGCAGGTGAGACCTTCCGGAAGACGAAGCCTGGCCAAGTACTCCCCGACTCGAGCGGTTTTTATCGGATACTTGTATCCACCGCTGGATAGCTCCAGGCGATGCTCGTCGAAGCACTTATCAGTTTCCAGGTCGGTTGAATTCCTCAATGGACAGAGACTGAACGTGAAATAACCCAAATGGTTCGCTGTCACTTCCACGTTCACTTCGATTTCAGCCCCAGATATGTACCTGATGAAGTTAAAATGTATAGTTATTGAATTATATCAAATAATAAATTTTATCAAAATAAAAAGAGTGTTAGATAGAGTAAATGTAAAATCGATTGAATTAAAAAAAATAATTATTGGTCTATTGTATACATACAGAATATTATATAATTATTAAGTTTATGTATAAAAATAGTATTAGATATTCGTAACTTACGTTTTGACTATGATTCCAGTTCCATAAGTTCCTCCATTTTCATTGGCTCGGGGTTGTTTGTCGGCGTAATTGTCCCCGCAGACTCCGCACTTTCCATTATTCGCCATATATTGAACCTTCAGAAATAAAAATTGAATTCACTCATCAGAGGAAAAGGATAAATTAAAACCATTTTTTCATTTCAAAATACCACTAAGAAAAGAAAATACAAAATAAGTATTATTGTTAAGTCAATCTTTGTTTTTGCTTAGTGGACTTAAAAAAAAACTTGACGATAATGACACTTTGAATTTTTCATCCGAAGATTAAAATGTAACAAAAATGGCAATTTGCTATTTTTCATTAATGATTCTCATCGGTTAAAAAAAAATCCGCACCATGAATCCGCCACAATAATTGGCATTATCGTTGTAGTTGATCGGAGTTGGAAATTTTTTTCTCCACGCACTTCCTCGGTTCACAGGGTCCATGAGCATCCCATGACCATTGATGCCCAAAATAAATGTGACAACCAAACACAGCCGGAAGTTTGACGCCCACATTTTGTTACTCGATTAATTATGAAAACTACGGTTGTAATACTTCGACTATTATTGAAGAAAGGCTATTGACTCGCGATCAGCAAATGAATTTATACTTGACCGCTTATCAGACCCCTTGATGGACTTCGTGATAAATTCGAAAATCACTGTCAAGCCAGTTATCAGGTAACAAAACAGCGAAAAGCACTCTTGGAAAATTTCAGTAAAAATAATGTAAGGCGTTAACGAGGAAGTGTGACGTATCGACACTCGAACTTGAAAGTAACGTGGAAAACCGTGGAAGAAAAACAAACACTCATCTCGATTGTACAATTTAATAATTAGCTTGAACTTTTGTTTATTCGTATATTTTTTCATCCAAATTTGATTTTTGTTTCTGAATATTTTCTTCGTCATCAAAATGAAAAATTTATATTTCTGGATAAAAAAATTCAAGGATTAACAAAAAATGGATGTTATTAATACTCGAACTTGGGAGTAACGTGGAAAATCGTGGAAATTATTTAGATAGTTATATGAATGAATTTATTTATTTATTTAAAAAAATCCAAATTTTGTTTCCGGTACAGAATTTTCTTTTGTCGTAAGAATTTAGTGGATCGCAACGTCGGCGCAATTTCTGAAGGTTTCCTGGGGGGTTCCCTTCGGATTGTTGCCAGCGACGTATTGCCATCTCAGAACGCAATTTTCACAGGTCAGGCCTTGAGGAAGCTTGAGGTTGACCAGATATTCTCTTCGTCTTGACGTTTTCACGGGATATCTGTATTCGCCCTCAGCGACTTCGAGCCTGTGGCTGTCGAAACATTCCTCGGTCTCCAATTCCGTTTTGTACTTCAACGGGCACAGAGCGAACTCGAAGTAACCCAAATGATTCGCCGTTAATATGACTTTCGCCTCGATCAATGATCCAGATTTGTACCTGCATACATTTAAATAATCAATTTAATATCTCTGTTATTTCTTCTTCATTTTTTTATAACTTATTTTTTTATTTCTTCTTTAAAAATTATATAAAATGTTTAAAGTATAGAATTTATGAATTAAAATTTTACTGTAGACATATTTTAAAGATTATTATTTTACTCACTTTTGCACGATAACACCTTTTCCATACATTCCACCATTCTCGTTGGGTCTTGGTTGACTCAGAGCGTAATTGTCACCACAGACACCGCACTTTCCATCGTTTTTAGCGTACTGAATCTGCAGAAAAGAATTGAATGTTTTTGGTTAGTCTTCTGAGCAATTATTTCTAGATCGAAGGAAAAAAAGTGTTCGTTTCTCACGGTTCTTCCTCCGCAGTCAATTCCATTGTCCTCGTAATTTGTCGGAGTCGGGAATCCTTTTCTCCATGCGCTCGCTCTCCCAACGGGTTCCATAAGTCTGCCATGAGCCTCTGTCTCATAAAAATTGATAAAAACAGCAGCGAGAATCGCGAAATATTTCAGAGCCATTATTCAAGCTTAAAATCTGTCTAAAGTCCAAGAATAAATTTTACAGTCAATTGAAAGTTAATCAAAGTGATAACTTGTACCATTTATTCGAGAGTTTTTATATCGAAGATTTACCGAGTCAAAAATTCCATCCCGAAAGCTGAAAAAACGAATTTCAAATTTCGTAATGTTTTCACAAATCGAAATTGCCACACTGGACAACTGTTAATATATCAAAAATCATTTGAAAATACGGTTTATCTTTAAAATAATAAGCATGAGAATGGCAATTATTTAAAAAAAAAACAGGCAACTTTTTTCACAAAACATTCAGCCACCAGTCACAGCTGTGACAACATCGGTACAGAAGTGACAAATTTTCGGATTTTCGTGTCAATTCATAGTCGTTTCTTAAGTTTGTCTCAAGCAATGCGCAAAGCCCATTTTTCAATCACTGAGCATTGCTTGAAGCAAACTTAAAACTTAAGAAACGACTATGAATACGGCTGATAAAAGATTTATTGAAACAATCAAGATTACGCTATAAAAAATAAATGACTTTTTCCATCTGTTCTTCCATTAATCTTATCAACTTCAGGTATATTACTCATAATTCCAACACGTTAGGAAGTCTCTGCGCAAGAAAGTTTATGAAAGCGATTCAAAGTTTCGATTTTCCGTGCCTCTCTCTATAAATAATTTTTTTTTTTTTTCATTGCGTAACACGCTCCTTATATGGTTGAGGTAAAATGTATTGTTTATTCCTTTGTATTTGTGATCTATTAGTGGTTAAAAAATATTGCTATTTATGAGATAAAATTTAATTTATAGATTGAATTCTCTGGACAATTACGTATATCAAAATGGTGTTTAATAATTTTTTTAAAATTAATTTGGGACGAATTAATTCAGGAGAAAAAGAATATGTATACGAGAAGAAGTTTATTGATGATTGAATGCTGTACAGAATTTGAAATGAAATGAGGTTGAATAATTTTTTGCGTCGATATATTTATTCGATCGTTATGTCGGAACAAGTTCGGAAAACTTCTTGGGGCCCGCAGCCGAGAGCTCCGGTCCGACCCTCGTCGTCGCAGTAACCCCAGTTATTGCCAGCGGTGTATTGCCACCTGAGAACGCAATGTTTGCATTTCAAATTTTTCGGGAGGCGAAGCCTGACCACGTAGTCGCCGGTTCTCGGTGTCTCGACCGGAAATCTTCGACCGCCGTTCGCGAGCTCGAGCCGATGATTGTTAAAGCACTCCTCAGTTTCGACCGCGGACGAATTTTTCATCGGGCAGAGATCGAACGTGAAGAAACCGAAATGGTTGGCCGTTATCTCGACAACTGCGTCAAACTCCGATCCAGATTTGTATCTAACGAAGAAAATGATTCAATAAAACCATCGCGCCATTCTCCATCTATCTTTTTTATACACGATTTTCTATCAAGATTCAATCGGCAATATCGATTCAGTCGTCCAGATTAAATCATCAAGATTATCAAAAATAGGTCAGGCTACCGAATCCGCTAGTTCTAAACCATTTTTAAGTAAGATTAGATTACTCATTGACTCACGTTTCGACTATCACTCCCTTTCCGTAAGTTCCACCGTTCTCGTTCGCTCGTGGCTGTGGATCTGCGTAATTATCGCCGCACACACCACACTTTCCATCGTTTTCATTGTGATGAGCCTTGGATTTTTATCATTTGATAAAAATACAAGGAAAAACGTAAAGAATAAATATTTTGATTTAAAAAAATTCGATAAAAATACAAAAAAAAACGTAAAGGATGAAACTAAAATTCGTACTAACATAAGAGAGAACATTATTTTAACAATTATTTTAACAATAATTTAAATCTATTTTATTGTTTAAACAATAACTATCTATGCAAAATGAAGACTACTGCGAACATGTAAAAAAAAATTCACAGCAATTTCATATATATTCTTAAATTTGTATTCAAATGAAATACTAAAAATTTGTCAAATTCTCATATTTTAAAAATATCGCTCATACATTCTTAATCTGTAAGAATATATTATTAAAATAACTGAAATTATGCGATGAAATTTTTTTCAGTGTAGGATAGGGAGTGCCAGCAAAAGTCATATGTGATGGGTGCGGGGTTAATGATTTGCAGAATAGTTCAACGATTAGAGAAAATGTCTCCCACCATGTAACCACCGCAATAATTTCCATCGTCGTCCCAGTTCTCGGGAGTGTCAAAACCTTTCCTGAACGCGCTTCCCCTGTTCACCGGGTCCATGAGCCTTCCATGAGCCTCGATGCCGGAAAAATTCGCGAGAGCGACAATCAGCAGATTACCCAGTGCCAACATTTTATTGTTACCGTTGACTTTACAAATTTTATAAACTTTATAAATAATTCGAAAAAGGGGCGCAATTAGCCACCGGATTTCCCTCTACGGAGAAGACTACCTTTTTCAACTCTCCGGCATGTTTTTATAGCCGAAAAAAATCGAAAAAATTTCGATGAACGCAGAATGTACTTCCAAATGTAAAAATGTGCACTCATGTTTGTTCGAAAAATGTAAATACATCTTTCATTCGCATGACAGACTCAAGGCAATATTTTCCATGCGATATTTCCCACTTACGTTTACGTTGAAAAAACAATAGCGGTTCGTGTAATTCTTATCTGTCAATTTCTCGCGGACATGCGTTCGTTCCGCTAATTCTAATCTTATCAAAATTCACATTGCTACGGTGAATTTCGTATCTTCAATGCTAATGATATATATATATATCATAATTCTAAGGAACAACACGTAAGAATAAAAATTCTGAATCTTTTCTTTACATATTGATTCGTGTTATTGAATTAATTGAGAGATAATTCCAAAACATTTGGCAATTAAAAGATTATTTCTGGCTTCGTGCATAAGAACGAACAACTTTTCCATGCAACAGAGTGTTCTTCGATTCCATTTTTTTTTCTTATTTTGAATTTTTGTTTCACCTCGATTCAAGGTCTGCGCATGACGCGTGCGTTTCGCAGGTACTCGACACACCTCTCAATACCAGAATAAAGTGCGACAAGCGAAGTAAAACAACTTTTACCACTCGGTGATTTCTCTAGTCAGCTTAAAAGTCAATCGAGAGATGTTCGAACAAGTTCTCGAGATGTCGCAGTCTAATTATTGGCAACGAATGTCCTCTTTCACCGTCTCGCTTTTCCTCGCAGCTCAATTCCCGACGACGAATTTCCATCTGGCAAATTTCGAAAAATAAATGAAATTTATGAAAATAAAATGAACGGATTACTGTCTGGAAAATTGAAAAAAAAAAGAAATATTTAGACAAAAACCGTGAACGAATTTCCATTGGGGAAATTTATGAAAAGAAAAGAAATGTAGGAAGAAAAAAGAACGCTAAAGAATGATAAAAATCTGGTGCGACACGGCCGGATCTAAAGATCGTCAAGGACAGTGAAATTAACCTCCGATTGAATGACGATGAGTTGAGAAATTGCAAGAGACAATGGAGAAAGTTTCTCGTGACGTACGAACGATTTGACCGGAGAAAAGTCGCTGGACGCGAATCCTCAAGGACGCAGCGAAGAGAAAACTCGCCCGGATTTATGCTCCGATGTTCACCCACGTGGGAGATGCTCGCGCACTTGCGCGCATTAAAATCACCGGGTTAAACCCGCGATTGCGCAACTCGTGGTCAATTCTTATTTATAATCATCTGGCCGAAATAATGGAGCAACCAAGAGTCGAAAAAACCATTCAGAAGCCATTTGCATTCGTCGAAACAAAAATTATTCATTGTTTAAGGATGTTGAGTCCATCTCATTTTTATTTTCGAAATAAAGGAGCACGTACATTTATTTTTTTTTGGCAAACACATAAAGGTATAATTAAAATTCTAAATTATAGCAAAAAAAGCGTCAGGTCCGCTAATTTTTAAACTGATCGCCAGACATGAACAAAAATAATAAATTGACGTCGTGTCAAATTGACCCAATGTGTACGCTGAGGATCAAACTCCTTTTAAACCTCCACGAAAGAATGAAATAAATCATCCAAATGTGACGTAGTTTTATTTATGTTTCATATTTATTTTGTTTATTTTCATTTTTTCGAGACGATAATGAAGGATGAGCGAGTATTGGCCGCGTATTCGGGCTCGGGATAAGAATTCTGAGTCATCGCCAAACTTCGTCTACCTGTATTTTTTTCTCGTCGGGATGATTTCGAGGGAGACACCCCGTAGATAAAGATGAGTAATATCAGAAGAGGCTCCTCATGTCCAGTCCATTTTTCGAGCCGCAACAATGTCTCGCCGTCTCTCTCTTGCTTTCTCAATTCCTAAGAACGGACCTGCAGCTTATTACCGATGGATGGATCATCAGGTATAGGCAAACAACACAACGCTAGGCGGCAAGTGGAGAATGAAATGAAGGTGGACGAGGGAATATCGCGCGCTGAGTTTCACATGTGTGTTTGTGTGGAAAATACTACAGGACCGATCAAAATCGTGAGCGAGATGATTCTGTAAGATTTTTTTACAGTTTCGGTCGTTTTATGACAGTTAATATGTAGTTATTAAGAAACCACTGCTACACATTAATATTCAATACTATGTATATTAACGTGAAATAAAAAATTGCTACATAAATGTCCACGCGCAGTCGAAAACGTGTGAATACAAAGTTGCAGCGTTCGAGCCAGACAGAGGTAGTGAGCGCGGAGCGCGCGCCTGGTGGGGGTATGCGATATATAAGAAAAACTCTTCCCCTTGGGGGCTTTTGGTTTCTTATTCGGAGGTCGGACTGTAGAGTTCATCAAGTAAAACCAAACAAGAATATATACTTTTTGCTGGGATTGTCAGGTCCATAGATCCGTATGAGCTTGAAGAAGAAAAAAACCTTGCATGGGCCATCAGGAATGTGACAGATTCTTGTGCCCTGGGACACGAGCAGCAGGTGTTTTTTGGTGAAACCTGTACCGGGGCCGGAGTAAAAATTCTCGGGCGTCCGATCGGGTGGTCACCGAAGGAGCGAGGAGGAGAAAGAGGACGAAGAAGAAAGAGGAGGTAGCAGGAGGAGGAGGAAAGGTGGCGGGAGTGGGACGGGGTCCGGATGGTGGGACAGCAGGATCGAAAGCGAGGCGAGAGGGAGAAACTTGAAAGGAAGCGAGAGGTTTTAGCCTGCTCGCCGAGACTGGTAAGGTACCGCGGCGATCGTTCCGTTCTACTCTCCTCTCTCTAGGCATCGCAGTTCGGGGCATTGGGCCCACACGGGTAAAGAGAGAGAATATCGTCGAGTCGTGCGCAAAGTCCCGCTGTAACCTCATAGCCGCCGCCGCCGCCGCCGCCTCGTTATAATTCGAGGGAATCACACCGCGATCCACCTCGGACGGGAACGCTCAAATTTCTCGCCCGGGTGACGTCACCGGTCGAATAACAATATCCGGCTTTTTCGAAATCGACGCCACGACCCTTTTCTCGCCTCGAACACTTCGTGCTCGGATTTCCCTCGGACTCGCCGCTCAGTGCATCGAATCTTGTGCCTTTTTTTTTTTCTTTTGTGCGCCTCCGACGATTCTTCGCGGCTCCTTCTCCTTGCTTTTGGATAACGTGTGCACGTGTGTTTTGGTGCGTCGTCCGCGTCGTTACGAGCTCGAAGACGGAGAAGTATGCGGTAGGATGCGCATCAACGAAAGATGCTGCGTTGGTCGCGTCGCGCTGGTCGGAATCTTCATTCTCTGCGCCTGGATCCCGCTCTCCTCGGGCGTGGACCACAAACAGCATGGAGTTGCCACGATAACCAACGTTCAGACAAACATTTCTCGGAATAACGACGACTCTGCCAATGCTTCACCTCTTCCGACAGGTCAGTCTTTCATTTTAAACGAAATATTTAATCCATTTAACATTTTTCTTTTTATTTCTCATTTTTATTCACAAAAATAAATAAAATTTATCGTATACGATATTGTTCTCGATACTTTTACGTTCAAGTAAAAAAATATATGTGAGAAACTTTTTTTATATAGAACACAAATTTAGGTTGTTATTAAATTTTTTTAAAATAGCTGTACGAATAAGGGAATTTTTCAGTCTACTTTTTTATTTACATAAATACAAAACTTATACGTTATAAATAAATATAAGAAAATTTTTTAAAATGAAACACAAAAAAAGGGGACAACGAGTTTGAATTTTGAAATTTGTTTTTTTAAATGGTAGTACGATTAAGGGAATAAATAAAATGAAATATAAAGATGAATAAATTTTTGGATGCATCGATAAAACATATGGTCGAAAGGGGAGTGTTGAAAAAAATAGCTGGAGGCGATCGTTCGATACTTTGGAGGATAACGGTAAAAAAAGAGCGGACTCGTTTCGAGGACTGGACCTGCGACAATGCGGGTGAGAGAGCTCCGAAGGAATGAAGGTCAGAGTTATCGAGGAATTTCGCATTTCCTTATTTTGACAGGGGGTCCGGAGATCGCGTCGAGGGGAAATAAAAAAAAGGAGAGGAAAAAAGAAGTCGCGAAACTTTCGAGTGCTGGAAAGTCCGTCGCGGTTGTCGCGAGCGCTGCACACGCGGAAGATTCCGCGGGGGAAATCGAGTCTGCGGGGCAGTAACCGCCGTTCTCCCGCGTCGTGGAATTTCGAGCTGCCGTCGTGCGTGATTGACGCCGAGTTCATCCTCCGGGCGTTACGCGATCGGGAATTTCCCCCGATCGAGAACATGAAATAGCGTTCGATTATTTTATGAGTTGCCTCGATAACTACGTGCGCTCTCCTATAACGTGCTTGTCTCGTTACCACTTACAAAATACATGTTTCTTCAAGATTACATATGAAAATATCTACTACACACTCAAAATATCAGAAAAATACTTGTTTCTTGAAAATTACATAAAAATATTTGTACACACTCAAAATACATTAATTATTTATCAATTATCGCAATGAATTGATAAATTGGTACAATATTTTTTACAATATCAGAGATAATATCACAGTGATCATAAATTAAGATTTTTTTGTATTTAAATTTGATTTTTCAACTTCACTGCGCCGAGATTTTATAAATGGTTTGTAAATGGAGTTTTCTTTATCCGAGATCTCCAAAAAAGCTCGAAACAAAATAATATGATAAACACGGATAACGCGGATAGCGATAAATAACGTCCGTAAATCATTGACAGGTTATTGACTTCGCGATAAAAATTTCAGATACAGCTTTAACAAGGCTGAAATTATTTCTCGAGAGTTGCACACTGTGACGCATCAATAGAAGTGTATTGAATAGATTTTTTTGACGTAGGCTCCTTGATGTATATTCCTACTCGTACTGTTACGCAGACATTCAACGTGCAAACTAACCCGTGAGTCAATGATTTCGTGTTCGACAGAAGACATGACTTCTTAGTCACTCAAACGTGTCGTCCCAATGTAGAAACTTTATTCAAGGTAGTGCAATCGCAAATCGAATTGAAAAAAAAGTTCAGGAAATTCGCAAGAAATATTTTAGATTTTTCTTTGTATACTTTGTATACTTTGCATACTTTGTAAACTTTGTATACTTTGCATACTCTGTATACTTTGTATACTTTGTATACTTTCTTCGTATTCATTGTAAAATTTGACCTGTCACAAATCCATCATGATTAAATTCAAAAAAATGACGTAGTATAATTGAATAAATTGAATGAAACGCAATTAGTTCAATTAATTTTTGAAATTGACTGCTTTTTGGGTGCAATTAGAATAATCAATAAAACTGAAGAGATTTTGGTCTATAACTTTTTATTCTCAGACTTTCGATTCCGATCCTTGAATTACTCTCGTTCAGGATCTCGTCATTAATCTTGGGAAGGAACGGCCCGAGGCATTCGTCTATTAATTTGGGAGAATGCTTTTTATATTCACAGGACAATCGCTCATTGTTCTTTCGATCAACGAGCAGGAATTCTATCGAAGCTCGGCGGAAACGTCGTAGCTCATTTTTTTTCCGCATCGATCGACGCAACAGGAAAATGAATGAAAATTCTAGTCAAGGCAGTTCAATCGCGACATCAAGTTAAAAAATAAATTAAAAAAATTTACAAACACCTCATTTTTCGATTTAATTAGATAATGAAACAAAAACTGAGCATTTTTTCTTTAAAATATTTTGTATGAAAAAATCCTAGTAATTTGCAAACTGTTATATAATAGTACTATTCAATATAGTAAATTGTAGTATAAAATTCTCTTCGTATATTTTTAACTAAATTTTCTAAAAATGTATCTTTTTTAAAGACCTAAATTTTAATTTCAAGGACGTTACTTGCGAAATAAAAACTGTAACCGACCATATTATTATTTTTTCTTCTCTCATTAGCCAACAATAATGTATCCTCGTGCGCCACCGAGTAACGGACAAAATAATTAACCGGGGAAACAATGCTTTCACACGGCGCCACTCGACAATGAATACGAACTAATAATTTAGCTCGTATTTTTTTAGTCCACATCTCGCCAGACACTTTGATACTTCTCGTCTTTTGATTTATCTCTGGATCAGGAAGGGCGTCGAATTACTTTTTCTTCGTATCACTTCAACCGTGTGGAGAATTCCTATTATTATTTATTTCGAGTTCGAGATTTTATCCAGGTTTCACATAATTTTGTAACTCGTCCTCAATATCGCTTACACTCGACCGTCCGAAGATTTTTTTACAATGTCTTCATTTACAGCGGTAATTTCTTTATAATTCGGTCTGCCCGAATTCTTCAACGGGTAGATTATTTTATCGAGCCTTGTAAAAACGAGAGCCATTCAAAAAAAAAAACCTTCCATTCAGAGTTCCATCGATACGCTCCGTTGATTAGCCAGAAGGGAAAAAGATCGTGAAGAATTCTGTGTGAATTTTTGTGTCGAGTGAACGGAAGACAATTTAGAAATGAATCAAAGCTTTTTTTGTGAATTTTAGTGTCGAGTGAACGGAAGACGATTTAGAAATGAAGCGCAAAGCATTTCTCTCTTTTTTTTTGAGTAATTAGCAGTTTTTTTCCGTAAGAGACAAATGGCTTCTCTTGAAATTTCGTTCGTTTTCTTCCAGTCTTCGCGATAAGGAACGACGCGAAAATCTTCACGTTATTCCCTCGGTGTATCTCTTCCTCCGGCTCACGACTTTTACGTAAACACACTGCTCCGCGCGGGAGTCGTTGACTCCGAAGAGAAAAAGAGAAAAAAATGAAGAAACACGGAACGGAGACGTTGCCAAGTCCTTTGTCTCCGAACGAGATTAAAAAACGACATAGAAAATCGAAAAACAATATCTATAGATCATGGAAAAAAGGGGTAAAAAATAGTCAAAGCTAATAATATTCACGACGCAAGAGCCAAAAACCGAAAGACAAAACGTAGTTATTGCGCACTCTGTTATTATCCGGGAGTATCGAGAAGCTGAAAAGTATGTCACCGCAGTCTCGGTAAAAGAATCTCCGTTCGTCCTTCACTCGATCCAACTCTGTGCTGAGAAAGGTGAACAGTCGATGCCAACCGAAAGGTGATTCCCGCTCGGGATTCCAAGCCGGATTAATTCTCCATTTTTTTTCTTCTAATTACTCAACGATGAGGCTCACGTCAATCTATATGTATATCTTGACAATTCCAAATTTTTGCCTCGAAATCTCACAACATATTATCAAAAAAAAAAAATTTTTAATGGCCTAATTCTAACGATGACTGTATAGAAATTTCGTTTTTATATTTTGAATTACTTTTGCATACTAAAGTAGTTATTCGCAAATTTTATCTGAACTGGAAAAATGTCTAGGAAGAAAGAGAAAGAGAGAATATGTGAGTGATGGAAAGCGATTACGCGATATCGCGCTCGGGCAAGCTCTCCGACCAACACGCCTAGAGTCGTTGTCCCTTCGAGGTAATAAGATTGTGAGCAGGAGCGACGGAGAGGATCGGTGCGGAGGTGGATCGCGCAACGCGATCCCCCGGCTTCAACGACGTGTGAGAGGCGAGAATAAACCTCTCGGGAGCGCGATCTCTTCGCCTGGCCGATCGTGTTCTCGGAAGACTTCTCGCCGTTTTCTTCTCGCTCCGCGTTAATCAACTTCGAGCCTCGTTGCTAGCTCCTCGCGGAATAAATCGTCCGGAAAATCGTGTCGGAATGTCAACGCGAGTATTCTCGAAGAAAAATTGGTTTCTCTACATTTTTTTCATGACTTTTCAAAGCCTCGAGCGCCGTTTTTCGCGGAGGTAGCGATTGCTCGGCCGACCGGAAAACTTTTTTCCAATTTAGCTCAATTGAGCGATTATTAATAATGATGAACATTAATTAACTTGTTTTTCTTTAACGAGGGAAATTTTCATCGATTCGGCACACTTCCTTTTTTATTAACTCCGCTTTAATTGGCTGAAAATCGATCTCTATTTATTATTATCTTCTGCCTGTTCTCTCTCTCTCTCTCTCTCTCTCTCTGCCTCTCTTTCTCATTTTTCCACTTTCTCAATATGTAGGATTTTACGAATCTCGTTACTACAAATATTCCCGTCCGCATTGGGAATATTCAGCTTCCCACAGAAGAAAGTCTTGCGAGGATATTTCTCACGTTCGCACAATCGATTCTCCATTGTCTCTCGAATCTCGTCCGAGACAAGAAAAATCACAGCCTCGCTCAATAATTCATTATTCGCAACAATTACATCAAGCTCTCGACACGAAATTTTGTTTAACGAGCTCTGATGAAAACGCAACAAGTATACGAACATTTATTCACTGCAAAATCTTTTTTGAATGTCAAATTTAAGATAATTCTATGGTAAATATGGTTTTTCATAGAATTTTTTTAAACTTTGCACAGATGTGTGTGTATCAAATTTTAAAAGGTTTCATCATCTAGAAATAGTATTTTTTAGGTATTTTTTAAGTATAAGTTTTTTTAATGTAAGTATACTACTTAAGTATTTTTCGTCTGGACAGAATTGAAAAATGTCTTTGATATTTTTCTCGATTGTACATACATATATATGTATATTCACATATATAGTTTCACCGTTATCCGGAGTTTCCTTTTCTTTTTTTTTCTTGCCGGCGCCCCGGTAACGGAACGGTATGTACCGAGTTTGTTTTTTGCCTCGTTTTGAAATTTGTATCCATCCGTCGCGAATTTACTCGCACGAATCGGTGACAGGTGGTCAAGGCGAGATTTACGAGAAATAAGAAAATGGCGATTTCCAATGTGAGCAGATGTTTCGCGCACGTGACTATCGTTTTTCGTTAATGGAACTTATTCCGTTACTGCTACAAAAATAAGTAGGCTCGTATGTTTGTTTGTTTGTTTTTTTTTCGATAAACATAGTTCCATTAATTTTGAGGAGAGGTGAGGAACGCTCGAAGCGTAATTGATACCAGCATGCGAACCGCTAACCAGACGATGTGAAAACGAGAAAAAAAATGAAGGAGAAAATAAGGATAAAACAAGAGCGCGCGCTCACGATTTAATCTGGCTCGAGGCTGCGCTCTCGATCCCTTTCCCGTTCTCTTCTGCGACATTTATTTATTTTCACCTCCTTTTTAAGTTTCTTTTTTTTTCATTTTTTCATTCCAACAACCGATACACGTATTGAAATTATTCGATTGGATTTTTCAAATTTGCATCTATATACCATTCAGCGAATAAATTACGATTTTTTATTTCAGTTTTGTTTCAGCCCTGTCTCGTTCTTTTATGAGCACATTCATTACATTATGTTTTCATAATATGTTTTAAAATTTTTCGATTGAATTAAAAATTTGCGTTAACAATTTTTAAAACGCGATGAAAATTTTGGATATTCTTTCGAATCCTGTCGAAAATTTTGATCAGATTCAGCCGTAAGAGACCACGATAATAATCGGATATAATTCGAGATATATCAATAAATTCGAGATAATAACATCACAACACGTTTCTACAGTCCACAAGCAAAAAAGATTCAAAGCAAGATTTTTTATCGAGAGTCTATATATCTGAGCTCCGATCGCACACGTGACGAAATTATTGCCGGCGGACCATTGCTGTCGCTTCCGGCAAAATTTTATCTCCCGACGATAAATGAGAGCTGCAAAGATTCGTGATTTTTTACATTTTGTTTTATATATTTACCCGAGATTTCGCGATGCTGCGTGTTTCTCGGCGTCTTATTATTTTTTTAACCTTTTCCTCTCGTTTGATGACCAATTTATTCAATTTTCTCATAATTCCGCCCATTTTTTTACCGCAAAAATAAATCAGAGTAGAACTTTTCACCCAGATATTTATAACACTATATTTTCTTTGTAAAATTAAAAAAGAATTTTAAGCATTGTTTCTCTGTTATTTAAAAAAGAGAAAGTGGTGATAAAAAAGTTCCTCGTACTTTTATTTTTATCTCGAACGAGTGTCAAATTCATCTATTTTCTTTTTTTGTTACGCCTTCGTTTGTCATGTATCGCACGTGGCCGTCCAACGTAATTTCCGGCGAGAACACAGAGGAAACGAAGCGAAAATCCTTCTTTTTTCTACTCTCTTTAGAGAGTAGAGAAAAAGAAGTAAAAATAGTACGGAACCGTAATCAGTATTTCGTACTATTTTTATCAGCTATCACCAAGCTCGCAATTTTCACAAACGCGTCTCGATCTTTGCACTTTCTTGAGCCTGTCGATAAGACGTTTTTATTTTCCAATGTATTCCTATCGTTCCTTTTGTATCTCACCGCTTTCAAACGATCCGCTCGTCCTGATAATCTCAAAAAAGTCTGATTCACCTTTTATTTTCGTAATTTTATTTCGTGATATCCGAAAATCCCAATTTCGAAATTAAATATTGTATAGTGTTGGAAAAAAAACTAAATTAAAAAAAAAATTCAAAATTATAATGATGTGTGCATTTTGAAAATTCAAGAAAAAGAATGAAAAATCATTTTAAGATCGAAGAGATACGAATTGACTGAAAAACAGAATTGTTTGCTCGTCGGAATTAATTTATCTAGCAGGAAAAATATTGGAAGTTGCGATTGCAGAAAATAATGGATAAAAAATTTTCCTTTCGCAGAAAAACAAGCGGCAAATGTTTCCTCGGAGGCCGAAGCGAAGGAGAAGGCGTCGGTTGACGCGAAAGTAACGAGCGATGGGAAAAAGAAGCTCATGACGGAATTCAAGCAGAAAACTGTGGAGTCGAAGTACCAAAAAGTAAAAAACGATGAAAAACCCATCGAACCGACGAAGAATTCCGATATTGAGAAAATATCGGAATACGTTTCTTCGGATTCCTTGAACAGTCCACTCATCTTGCACGGAGAATCGATTGCAAATCTTTCCGAGGAAAATTCGTCCGCCTCCCGAGGCCGAGCCCTCAATATATCGTCTTCCGAACCGACGAATTCCTTGCACGCAAATCTAACGGATCTCAGTGACGTTAGTATGGACGACGAGGACAAGGAAGTCAAAGGTGGCGTTTTTTTGTTGCTATTTGTTGCTTTTAAATACTTCATAATTTTTCTAAATATATTTTAAAAATATAAATAAAAATAGATTTGTGTAAATACTTTTAAAAAATTGTAATAAAAGAAAATGAGAATTCATTAATAATAATTTTAAAAATACTCATTAAAAAAATGTTTTTTAATTTTTTGGCGAAGGCGGAAGTTATATCGCGTCCCATAATGGAACAAGGGTCTCAAATTTTACGCTGCTTCCTGTGAAATTGGTCGGATGTACCGAAGGCAACAAAACTTACGAAGTCGGTGATAAGGTGCGCAAAGGCTGCGAAGAAGTTTGCATGTGTAATGAAGGAGGCAAGATCGGGAACTGCGAGCCCAGATGCCAGGGATCAACTTTTCGCCCAGGACGAAACAAGGACCCTTACTGCTTCGAGGATCGAATCGACGAGTGTTGCGTAAGGTTGTTGTGCGCAGATTCAGGTATTTAAAACCAATTTTTCAACTATAAAAGTATGGTTTTAAATCGTAATAAAATTTCAAATTTTCTGGATTCATTATTAATTTTCATTTTATTTGTTTCAATTTGTACTCACTTTTTTATTGAAAAATTGAAATAAATACGTTTTTTTTTCAATTTTTTTTATAGCGCCGGAACCTGACGAAACTTGCACTTTCGGAAACCATACTTTGGCACGTGGAAAACACATTGAGGAAGGATGTTCGCAGATTTGCATCTGTGAAGCCGGAGGACATTTAAAATGTCAACCGAGGTGTCCACCGAACGATACTTCTTCCGGAGCCAACCAGCACGATCGTTGCGTCGTTCTCCCGGATCCTCGGTATTTATTATTATCTCTATTTTTTCCATTTTTCAACTTTTCATCTTTTTATTTAAATTAAAATATTTTCATAATGAATAATTAATCATAATTTAAGCGATTCCTGCTGTACGATAACGCTCTGCGACGTGACTCTGGGTGACCACGAGATCAAGGCGGAAAATTCGGGAGACCTGTCCGTAAATTTGACGAACATAAAAGTTCTAAATTCGACCGCGATCAAACTGAAACTCTCGGCGGATTTATCGAGCGACGCCGTCGTCGAGATTTCGGAGAACAACCACGTGTGGAGACAGCAAAAACCTGACAAAAGTGAGATAAACTTAAACTATACTTAAATTAAATTTAATAAATTTTTGGTATGTTATTTCCAAGTACATGAAAAAATGTTTAAGTCGTTTTATTGAATAGTTCAAGAGTTATAAAACTAAAAAATTACTGAAGCGTGTATCATTGCTTCATTTATACAATTTCCCTGGGATTGTCTGGCCCATGCATCATTGAATAATTTGCTTGACTCGAGAAAGCTATGGAAATGTTGTTTTAAGAATGATAAATCGAACCAGACCTAATTTTCTTCGTAAATTCGTCTTCCCAGGTGGAATAATAACAAACCTGGAACCGGCTCACAGTTACTTCGTCCGTATAACGGAAGGAGGTCGTACGGGACCGGCTCTTCAAGTTTTTCTCCCGGCGGAAGTGATAAAGACGAACATAACGGATAAGGTGGACAAGAATTCGTGCAGTCACCGCGGAAAGTCGTACAAAATTGGCGCACAGTGGTACGACGAGTGCATATCGCTCTGTGTTTGCAGCGAGGGTGCCAAAACCGAGTGCATCACGATCGAGTGTCCTTGGGACTTTGGCCTCGACGTTCTCAATCCTCAATGCCTCGATTGGGAAACGGTTCCGGCAAACTTTGTACCGAAAGCTCCAAAATGTTGTCCAGAGGTGCGAAACCTATACATTTTTTTTACAATATATTACATTTTCTACAAATTACATTTTACATCTACATTTTTTCTAAAATAATGCATAAATTTATACTAAAGAAAGAAAAGTAGGATAAATCTGACTGTATAAAATTGATATAGCTATTTTATTTAGATCCTGCCCTAACCATATATATTTCGATTCACTACAAAAATTTATTTATTTATACTATCACAATTTCTCCTAGTACAATAACTCTAAAATTACAATAATAATCGTCACCTCATTTCACGAAACTGTTACACGATGAAAATTAATTTAAAATCAACTTAAAAAAAAATTTCAGGAAGTTCGATGCAGAAACAACGGCTCGTGTCTGTACGAAGGCGTGAGCTACGAAAATTGGAGCGAGTTGCCAACGAACGTGACAGGCTGCGAAAAGAGATGTTACTGCGACATGGGAAACGTCTCGTGCCAGGCGGCGTGTCCACCGGTGGCTGCGTTGCCACCACCGAATCTTCAGTGTCCCCCGAGCCAGGCAGTCCTGGCAAAATTGCCAGGAGACGACTGCTGCACGCACTGGGTGTGCGACCACTCGATGTCGCACCCGACGACGGGTAATTCGATAAATAATTATACAAAAATACCAAAAATATTCAAAAAATGACAATAATAGCATGGAAAACTAACAATTATTTATTTTATCTCGTGCCTGCACCCGATATTTGTGCCAATGTCGAGTACACGCGAAACGATGAAAGTTTTTGAGAGTGACGGATGGAATGTGGATAATCGATTACTAAACGTTACCCTGTCGAGGTTTGAGGGCTCTTGTGCTTGTGAGTGACTCTTTTTGTAAATGTTTACCAACCCCTGCGAACCTGACTGGTACTTTCCGTCCACCCTGCACGTATACTGGGAACTGTACTTGATGAAAACCCTTTTTTTTTTACTCTACTCTCACGATTGTTTTTTCTCGGGTTCTCGAATTCTCGCGTGTCTCAGAAGTGAAAGAGAAAATCCCCTCTGCTCCTCATCGCTGTAAATATATGCATGGACACGACAAATCCTGACAGAGACTTGAAAAAACAAAGTAAATAGAGCGAATTGAAAGAAAATTGATGAAAATAAGAGGAGAAGGTACACGGACAAGAGCATTCTGACGTGACTTATCATTGCAGGAATGGACGTGACGACCGCGAATCCCGGTCCCTTAGCCACAGACAATACAATCATCGAAAACGGCGATCAGAAAAACAAGTCGAAAGATAACGAACCGACGAAGGTCGCTCCCGTTTCTTCGAATAATAACGATAATAACAGTAGTAAAAAAAGTAACATCGAAATAAGCAAAGATCCCTATAACGAGCTGCACGAGCCGGTGGAGGCGGGACTCGGTCCGACGAGCGTTTACAACGGGCCGTACAGCCCGGATTACAAGCCGGGACACTCGAGCGTCGAGCAGGTATTTCACCTGTCGGAAAAACCGATCGCGAGCAAGGAAAAGTCAAAGACAAAGTCGGAGTCGAAGAAGCCGGTCGAGCCGGTGAAAGTTCACAAAGAGAGCGACGACAATGGCAAGCTGGGGAACGAGGATAAGGTCGAGAAGGATCGATTCGGGCCGGAAAAGTTTCCGGGGCCTCTGGCGCCGGACAGATTTCCGATTCACAAACCGGCGGCGACGCCGAGCAGGACGAAAGTTATCGAGAATCCGAACATGACCGGGACGTCGCCGAACAAATTTCCGCCTCTGGAGAAAACCGGGCATCCCGGGAATCCGGAACAGCCGCAGTTCGTCCCTCTCAAGCCGTACACGAATGTTCAGGAAGAAGGCCCGTTCGTTTTCGTGCCCAGTAACGGGGAAAATATCCCGCCCACGCACTTCGTCAATCAATTCGAAAATCCTGAGGCCGGACCACCGTACGGAGGCCCGGCTCTGCGTCCCGACTTCCGGGATCCAAATTTCGTCAGCGCCAAGAAAAAACCCCACGAAGACTTGGACGCCGATTACGGGGAGAGACCTGGACACCCGACTCCCGGAAAAGCGACGAAGGATCATGAAATACTTCCGGAAGAATTGTACCATCTGATAAATCAGCAACATCCGGGACTGACGCAGCTGGATAATTCACCGCCGGCGGGACATCCGGAACTCTACGATATTCACAGACAAATCGCGGCCCAGAAAGATCCGAACTTCTTCGCCGGACAGATCGCCCCGACGAAAAAAAAGCCCCAGAGACCGCACATTGTTTCCCAAAAGGATGAAAATGGACAGACGACCTACCACGTTCACACTTCCCAATTGCCGAACTCGCCCCAGCAGATCGAGGAACTCTTGGCTCACATTAGCCAGCACGACTCGAATCTCGGTCCCTTCCAACGGTACCCCGGCCAAGCCCCGATCGGTCATACTTATCAAACTGTCCCCGGCCCGCCACCGTCGCACCTTGTCCCCGGAATCGACATTCACTTGCCCGATTCGGCGGCTACGTCGCACTTGAATCATCCGTTTGCCGCACAAGATTCGCCCAACCAGTCAGGTTCGTTCCCGAAGAAAAATTATTAAAAAAAGAAAAAAAAACGATTGAGTTACGAAATTCAGAACGAAATGAAAAAATTTTTCAATGTTATTTAAACAGGAAAAGATAAATTGCATTCAGGAACCACTAAAGATTTTTTCAAGGGTTGAAATTTGAACAGGCATCTTTTTTATCATTCTGAAAGTATTGGACGTGTCCACGAAGAAAAAAATAGTCATTTTTTGACTCGTTTAAATAGTCATTTTTCTGAAATTGTATAATTTTCATATTAAATATAATTATATTTTTATTTTTGAATAATGTAGGAGTGGACCATCGGGTTCCTCCAGGTTTTCCGATAATCGGAGGTGTTCCTGGATTCCCAGCAGGCGGTCCGATCCATCCGAATCCTCAGGACGAAGTTTCAGTGAAATCTCTGGAAGCTCTGGACGACAGTACGATTCGTATCGTCTTCGTGGTGCCTCCGATATTCGTGGGACTCCAGGCTCGTGTGGAATTGCGTTACACGAGCGACAAATCGTAAGTTTTTTTACACCGTACGTAAAAAGTTTATTTTTTTCTATTTTAAATCAATTATACATATTTTTTGTTCTAATAGAAACATCGATCCTTCGACGTGGAAATCTCAAATTTTCATACCGCCGAACGATCTGATCGCGACGCCGCAATTGGAATTCGAGCTGGACGGTCTTGAGCCCTCGACCGAGTACAAAATTCGAGTCACCGTCAACCTCCGTGACCTGGCGAATAGCCCGAGCAGCAAAATCTACAGCGTCCGAACTCTGGACCGTCACGAGGAGATTCCGACATTGCCGCCCCAGATTCCAATCGATGCGGAGCTCAGAGTCGTCGAGACAAACTCCACGTGGTTGAATCTCATGTGGAAAAAGTTCACGGAGTACGAGATGCAATTCATCGACGGTGTGCAGCTCCGTTACAAAGAACACGACAGCAAGGTCTACGCCGCGACTCCGCTCATTCATCGAGCCGTCACGAATTATGTCATCGAAAATTTGAAACCTGCCACGAATTACGAAATCGGAATATCCATTATTCCATTCCCGGGACAAACTACGGAACTTATCAGCGAAAAAACTGTAAGTTTGATTCACCGATTTCCACAATCTTTCTTCTTATATGTAAAAATTTAGTTTCGGTATGATTGTGTCCACAAAACTCGGTAACTAGACGATGGATTGGCTTGAATTTTTTACTAGACATTGCATTTTAACAGAACAATGTTTGTATATACTTTTTATTCCGAAAATGCAGCGGAAACGGAACATTTGAAAATATTTTACAAATGCGACTATCTTCAAAAAGTGATAAATTTTTTAATAATTGATATGTTAACATAATTCTTGTGCCATTCTCTTCATTTTGCAAAAATCTTTAAAAATCACCCTTAATAAAGTTGATTTCGTCAAGGGAAACAAAAGATATCGCTAGTTAAAATTTTCATGGGTCCACGGAACCCAGTGTGACTCACCAAATTTTTGAAAATTTTTTTTTATCGATTTCAAGAGCCTATTTGATCGGAAATTTCCCGTAGATAACGAAAATGATAATTATTTAGGACGAAATTCAGGAATTCATATTGAAAAACCGAAAAACCAACTTTTCGATCAGTTTTTTCAATTTTTCTATATGAATTCTTGAATTTCGTCTTAAATAAGTAGCATTTTCGTTATCTACGGGAAATTTCCGATCGAATAGGCACTTTAAATCGAGAAAAAAATCGAAATCAAAGTTATTATTCTTTAAAAATGTTCAATTATAAATTAAATTCTCATTCGATAATTTATTTATAGACAAATTATTTGAGCCCCTTTTTATTGAATTTGGTCTTTAATTTATGTTTTAGATTTTAGTGACTACAGCCGTGGAACCAGATCCCTATGCCTTCGACGTAAAAGTCGAGATAAAGTCGATCAAATCGACAGCAGTGGAGGTTTCCTGGACAGGAGTTCCTTATCCCGAGGATAAGCACGTAAACATTTATCGAGCCATCTACCAGAGCGACAGTGGCAAGGAAGACACCAGCACCTTCAAAATCGCGAAGAGAGACTCTCCTGCCAAGACTGTGATCACAGATCTTAAACCTGGTACTCGTTATCGTCTCTGGATCGAAGTTTATCTCACAAATGGAAGAATAAAAAAGAGCAACGTTCAGGACTTCGTCACGAAGCCTGGAGTCGCGTTAGCGGCCGGAGTTTCGCAGCAAGGTATGAATAACATTGTTTAAAACATATTTGTAAAAATATGAGAATTTAATCAACTTTTGAAATATTTTTTCCAATAAGTGTATCAAATAATTTGAAATATGAATATTATCCTGAATATAAATTTTTTAATGTCAGATTTTTACAAATTCTTTTACACAAAAAAATTAAAAATAAACTTTGGTTTGGTCGTCATGGCACAACCACTCTAAATAAAACAAAAATATATTGCAAACAATTTATTTTTTGAACGAATGTTTAATATATTTAATATCTTCAGGAAAATTAGCTTCGATTCCTCTTCACGAAGGAGATTACTACGGTCCCCTCGTAATCGTTGCCATCGTCGCTTCCCTCTCGATCCTGTCGACGTTAATTTTACTGATGATGCTAATGAAGAGGAGATCGAGTAGCAAGGCTGACATATCGCCGAGGAAAACGACCGCGGCTTACGACAATCCATCCTACAAGGTAGAAATCCAACAAGAAACTATGGGTAATTTGTCTCATTTTTTTAAAGCTCGTATATGAGGCCTTCGAAATTTTTTAAATACATATCAAAAATTGAAATAATGATTATGGTTTTTTAATTACAGACCTATGAAGATTCCGGGCCCACCAGCAACGGTCGAAAGAGCACAGACCATGAAATGGCAACCATAAATGAAAACTCCGATGCCAAGGAGACTGCCTAAAAATTTTAAACTCTCACCTTTTTAATTCGCGTATATTTATTTTAAATTTAAAAAAAATTACTATTAATATTTTTTTAAAGAGAAGATATTCGTATTTTTGTAAGTCTTTGCTAACTCTTATTTATTAGGACCAGTGATAATTTACATTCCAGATTTTTCCGATTTTAGGAAAGCTGAAAATTTGACGAATTCATTGGAAGAATATAAATAAACTTGCGACGCGATTCGACAAAAGACACTTTTTTAAGCCGGTCTCGGGAGTAAAGATTGTATGAAAGTTATGTACATAGGATTCTTGTGCAATATGTTCATAAGTCTACTGCACAGAATGAAGAAAAAACGAGTATTAAAAAAAATCTGAGATAAGGTTTATGTACTCATACTCATCTTCGACATATCTTTGCATTATTCCATGCTGATTTGCCATTTTTATAAAAATTCGTGAACACAAAGGACACGATTACACTAAAAATGAAGAAAAAAATATTTATGTACTGGACATAGATATACAAAAATGTCCTCAAGATTAAACACATACTCGATTAAACTCTGTTAAGATATAAAAATTTTTATGTACGAAGTTATATTCCGATTTATTTAAAACGGTAAGACTATTTTTAACTCGAAGAATCTCTCTTAAATCGATATATTTTGTACAGTAAACTTTTGTATTAACTACAGATTAAAAATAAATATTAAGATGGATGGAGACATTTTATTTGTTGCTTTTTTTTGAATAATATAGAGTATAAATACTGTATAAATCGTAAAACATATGAGGTTTAGACGCCAAATTATATTATTTTTCAATATTTCATAGTTTTATATATTGCTCTAGAGTTTTATTTATTAAAAACTCGTATATTTTGCGTTTAAATTGAAAAAAAAATCGAATTTTCCGTCAGTTTTCTTCAGTAAATTTATTGAGAAATATGTAGACACGTATAAAAGATGTATTAACTGTATATATAGATATACTGTCCGTACTTTGTTAGAATCATCAGTTCTGCGTCAGGTTTCAGAGCCGAAAATGAAGATTTGGTATTAGGCGAATACGAGTTGTAGGAGGTCGCGTTTGATACGCGCATAAAATGAATAACCACATATATATAAATATACTCCCTGTATTTTGTCAAAATTAGCGGTTTAGAGTCGGGTTTCGGAACTCTAAAAGAAATTTGGTAACAGGCAAACATGAGTTGCAAGGAGGTTATGCTTTATACAACCTGCATTTTGTCAGAATTAGTGGTTTAGAGTCGGGTTTCGGGGCTCTGAACGAAAATTGGTAACAGGCAAACATGAGTTGCAAGGAGGTCGTGTTTGATACACATGCATTTTGTCAGAATTGGTTTACAGTAGGGTTTCGGGACTGTGAAAGAAGTTTGGTAACAGGCAAACATAAGTTGCAAGGAAGTCGTGCTTGATTCAACGTGTATTTTGTCAGTCGGGTTTCAGGGACTGTAAAAGAAGTTTTGTAACAGGCAAACATAAGTTATAAGGAGGTCGTGTGCTTCATACGTGGTTTAAAGTTGGGTTTCGGGACTCTGAAAGAAAATTGGTGATAGGCAAACATGAGTTGCAAGAAGGTTGTGCTTGGTACGTGGTTTAGAATCGGGTTTCGGGACTCTGAAAGAAAATTGGTAATAGGCAAACATGAGTTGTAAGGAAGTGTCGTACTTAATACAACCTGTATTTTGTCGGAATTAGTGGTTTAGAGTCCGGTTTCGGGACTGTGAAAGAAATTCGGTAACAGGCAAACATGAGTTGCAAGGAGGTCGTGTTTGATACACATGCATTTTGTCAGAATTGGTTTACAGTAGGGTTTCGGGACTGTGAAAGAAATTTGGTAATAGGCAAACATGAGTTGCAAGGAGGTAGTGTTTGATTCAACGTGTATTTTGTCAGTCGGATTTCAGGGACTGTGAAAGAAAATTAGTAACAGGCAAACATGAGTGGTAAAGAGGTTGCGCTTGATACGTGTCTTAAAATCGGGTTTCGGGACTCTGAAAGAAAATTGGTAATAGGCAAACATGAGTTGCAAGAAGATTGTGCTTGGTACGTGGTTTAGAGTCCGGTTTCGGGACTGTGAAAGAAATTCGGTAACAGGCAAACATGAGTTGCAAGGAGGTCGTGCTTGATACAACGAGAAAACAGTCGTGACCCCATCTCTGATAAATTTTAGGAAGCTTTCATGGACTGCTCGAGCCATCTATTGGATTTTGAAAAAAAGTTTCGTCACACGCGCTGCTATTGCCATCGCTCGAAATTTTTTCTAAACTTCATTTATACATTTCAGAAGATCACGTCATTGAAAATTTTTGGATAATTGTCGGATTTACATGTACGCTTACATATTACTGGTCTGTTTTGTGGAAAGAAGTATTTTCACTGGTTAGTGCAAATGAGTGAATGAAGAAGCTTGACATTCTCCAAACCGCCATACATAATTCTTCGTCCCTCGTGCAACGGGGAATAGAACGTAATTCAAAGCCGAGCAACTCGACCGTCGTTTTTGAGGCCAATCGGGTAAATCCTCGAAAGGAGGAATCCGAAAAACGCCTTGATTCATCGAAAACTGCATCCACGTTGATAGTAGATTTCATAAAAGCGCATGACCGAACGATTGTTGCGTACAATTTCTGCAGTGTGTTACAGACGGACGAACACGCATACCAACAGATCGAAGTGTCATGGCATGACGTCAAATATATTCGAAGCGATTTGAAGGTTACCGTTTGACAGTACGATCGCGCTAGAATTTTGTTCTCGCGAGTATTCATTGTGAGAAACGAATCGCGATTGACAATTCGCGGCTTTCTCGGTCACTCGGGAAAGAAATAATAATCCTCGCGACGTTTGCTCATCCTGGTGTTGGCCTCGCGAAAAAAACTCGTGCTTTTTTTCCCTCTCTGGCAAAAGTCAATTCGTCGCTGCGGAAAAAAGGCAAGATTAGTCATTTAAGATGGCATCTGGGACAACGCTGCAGGTAAAAATTCCAAAAATTATGAAATCACTGTTTTTTTTCGATGTTTCCGATAAGTCGTCAGTGCTCGAATGTCGATTAATTTTTATTCTTTTTTCTCCACAGAAAGCCATTGATCTGGTGACCAAGGCTACCGAGGAGGACAGGAACAAAAATTACGAAGAAGCTTTAAAACTCTATGAGCATGCTGTTGAATATTTTCTTCACGCCATCAAATGTATGTTTGAATTTTGAAAATTGTACACCCTTCTCAAAAAACAGAAAATGTACTGATTTCTACAAATATTTTTAAACATTATGACTCTCCCTGTAGATGAAGCTCAGGGTGACAGAGCTAAGGAAAGTATAAGACAAAAGTGTCTGCAATACCTCGACAGAGCAGAAAAATTAAAGGCTTACTTGAAAAAAGGCAAAAAGAAACCTGTCAAAGATGGAGAGGACAATTCGAAGAGCGAAGACAAAAAGAGCGACAGTGGAGACAGTGACACAGACAGTGATCCGGAGAAAAAGAAATTGCAGTCCAGATTGGAAGGTGCCATTGTCATAGAAAGACCCAACGTCAAGTGGAGCGATGTCGCTGGATTGGATCTGGCCAAGGAGGCTCTGAAAGAAGCCGTTATATTGCCAATACGCTTCCCACACTTTTTCACTGGCAAGAGAATACCCTGGAAAGGAATACTGTTGTTTGGTGTAAGTATGCAAAAATATTTCTTTGTTGCACATCCTTTCATAATGCATACGAAATATATTTATATATTTTTTTCATAAATACAGCCCCCAGGTACAGGAAAATCTTACCTAGCAAAAGCTGTAGCCACTGAGGCAAATAATTCCGAATTTTTGTCCGTATCTTCGTCCGACCTGGTGAGCAAGTGGCTCGGAGAGTCCGAGAAGCTCGTAAAAAATTTATTCGATCTCGCCCGCCAACGAAAGCCTGCTATTATTTTCATCGACGAAATCGATTCGTTGTGCTCGTCGCGATCTGACAACGAGTCCGAATCCGCACGTAGGATCAAAACTGAATTCCTCGTACAAATGCAAGGTGCGTTTCACAGTGTTCGTAAACGAAAAAAGAAAAAAAAAGTAGAATTCAATATTTAAGAATTATCAAACAAACGTATGAACATTTTTCAGGTGTTGGAACGGACAATGACGGTATTCTTGTTCTCGGGGCGACAAATATTCCATGGGTTTTGGATTCTGCCATAAGAAGACGTTTCGAGAAGAGAATATACATTGGACTACCCGAAGAGCACGCGAGAGTGACCATGTTCAAGCTTCATCTCGGCAGCACGGTTCACTCGCTGACCGAGGATGATTTTCGAACCCTCGCTGCAAACACCGAGGGTTATTCCGGTGCGGATATAAGCATCATAGTCCGAGATGCGCTCATGCAGCCCGTTCGTCTCGTACAGACGGCTACGCACTTCAAAAGAGTACGCGGGCCGTCTCCAAAAGACAAGGACATCATCGTGGACGATTTGTTGACTCCGTGCTCGCCAGGCGATCCTGGCGCGATAGAAATGAGCTGGATGGACGTCGAGGGTGACAAACTCTACGAGCCTCCGGTTACAATGGTTAAATATCAAATCTCATTCACTCGTTACTCTCTCCCAGTTTCCAAAAATAATATTTCATGTATTCTTTCTTTCAGAAACACATGATGAAATCGTTATCCACGACCCGTCCTACCGTCAACCAGGAAGACATGGCGAAATTAGAAAAATTCAAGGAAGACTTTGGCCAAGAGGGTTGAAACGCTTGATTTGCTATTATCGAATTTGAGGTATTTTTTTTGTTCAATTAAACGAGTTCGTATATATATTGAATTTGATTATTCTATAAACAGTATGAAATTGAGAACACCCAAGTTCTGTGCTTGCCCGTCTCCTCGTGAAATTAACCGGTTACTCGTTTTAACTATTATTGTTATTAGCGATATTATTATTCGTTTCTAACGAAGAGGCGCGTAGAAGTTTTGCAGATTTTTTTTTAATGACTCATTATCCATCGTTTTATCATCGATCATGGACTAACCGATCATATTACCATACTGACGAATAATTTAAAAAAGTTGTAAATGAAAATACGATTCGACGATGCAATGTGATCGATATAACAATTTTTTTTTGTTTCATAATCGCGATTACCAAAATTTGGGCTGGCGGTACGTGATTGACCATGCATAATATAGTAATAAATAATTGCACGCGCTCGAGCGTATATTTTCTTCATTTTACATTGCCTAAATTGCACGAAATGGCTCCACATTCTTCGAGCTTTAAAAAGAAAAAAACGGAATATAAATTGTAAACTTATTCGTAACGTGAGCGATTTGAGAAAAACAATGATCGACGGAAAATTTAAAAACGCAGATATAGTATATATAAATATAAATATATGAATAAAAGACGCGAAAGGTAATGTACATGTACTATGTGTTATAACGATAAGCCAGAATACACACTCCGCTATTCTCTTGTAAATTGTTTTTATGGTTAAACTAAATAAATCACAAGCTATCCAGTAGTTCGATAAAACGACGTGGTTTCCTCGAGATGTGCGAATTTAGATCCTCCGAAAGAAACACTCCCGTTAGAATGGAACATTTTAAAAATATAGATGTGTTTTTCGAGGATATCTCGAAAGAAAATAATGTTTCTCGTGAAAATTTCATTTTCCAGCCTCTCGTAGAATTCTCGACGAGATGATACTTTTTTTTTAAATTAGCCTATTTAATATCACAACGAAATGAAACGCAAAAAGTTAGTAGATATATCTTTGTCATTCACTCATTGAGAATTTCGTAGGAAATCGGAATTCAAATACACGACCGTGATGGTTATGTCGTCCCGGAACACTCGTACGAGATTGCTGGGAAGGGTGAGATTTTGTGACACTTTGTCGTGATCGGTACCGCCGAGGGCGTGCCTCAAGAGATGAGTCGCCGAATTCGCGTCGAGAGGTTTATTGCTCAAGCCTTCCTTGCGCTGGAGCAAGATTTCGTTGATTTCAGAGAGTTTCATGTTCTTCTCCGGAAACTGGAGAGGGCTCAACGACATTTTTTTGTTCATGTGCTCCGCGACCAAATGCACGGCTCCGGTCGGAGTTAAATTATCCCAAAGTCCGTCGCTAGCTAAAATGAGAAACTTGTCACTGGTATCGAGTCTGTGATACATTATTTCCGGTCTCGCGGTCAAGTAAGGCGGCGTGTAATAATTCGGAGGAACGGCGGTTTCGCCCAGGAACGGAATAACAACCTCGCTCATCAATTCCTTGCTCCACTTGTACCGGAAATCACCGAGAGAGCGCAAAGGCGCTAATTGCCCTAACAAACGTTCCATCTTTATAACCGTCGTCCTTTCCGATGGCGGATGCTCCGACAATATTCTCTCGACTTCTGCACGGTTATTCGTGTTGTGCTCGACCGTCAACAATTTGGCGGACCAGCCTTCTTCTTCTGAAGAAAAATTGACAAAATACATTGTAATGAAATTTGGATAAATAAATCGATATTTTTTAAAGACTCTCCTAGGTTTTATTTACCCGTGTGTGAGCCCAGGACGGCTTGGCAATCTCCAACTCCGGCTACGTGAAGGTGAGGCCCGTCTATGTGAGCAACAACAGCCACAGCCCCTGACATCGCGACTGACAATGTTCTCTCTGCATCTTTTCTTCTCAACTTGTGCAAAGCCTCGTTTGACAGGTCATTGTCCAGGCGAAGGAAAGCATTTGTAAGTGACGTTTCAACTCGGCCATCCAAGGGCAATTTCCCATCAACCAGATCTCGCAAAAAGCTTGCAAAGCTTTCATTGTAAAGATTCTTTATGCCAGAAACCAATTCGAATTTGTCATTGTATCTCTCTAGCAACTGAATATTTTCATCCACAGTTCTGGTGTTTACATAATTCTTCAGAACTTCAGGTGGTAAGAGGCATGCAGAAATGTAATAGAACAGTCTTTTTGCTACCACTTGGGCACAGGCGCATCCACCATGGCCGTCAAAAATTCCTATCAGAGACCCTGTCAATATGATCAAATGTATACAAATTAAACATAGATTTATGAAAATGATTAACTATCAAAAAATCATGATAGGATGGAATCTCAAATGAAACAAAATTTTTCTTGATTTCACCCTTTTTTCATTACAATATTTATGCACATTGTTGTATTTACTATTCCAAAGATAAAATTAAAATAATTTTCAACTTACCATTTGTCAGAAGACATGTTGCTTCAGATCTTGTATCCTCAATGGGATTGTTCGATGCCAATTGATTGGACTCGTAAAACTTAATCGAACTGTTTGAATCAAACTCTTTGGTAAATTCATTGGCTCGTATAATGTTTGAGACCTGCAATTTTTATCGTTAATTGTAATTTCATGAATAGAGGGACATTATTTTTATAAAGATATCTGATATTTGAAAAATTACCTCATGGGGTGAAAGCCGCGAACCGGACGCGTACGGTCTCGCACAAAACTTTGTGTAACGAACAGTCCTCTGGCAGTCATAATTTTTTAAAAGACGATGAATAACATTCCGCAAAATCATCTTGAGGCTCAAAGAATGCAGCTTCTCAGAACATTTTTCACTCGCGAACTACGTGTTATTTTTCTTGCTCACTTTTAATCCCATTAGACGAACACCACGCGTTTTTGCACCCCGCGTCGAGGTTAGAAAATTATTTTTTTCCATTTCCACATTTCAATAATAGTACGAAATTTACATATTCCATACAGAAAATATATAATTGAACGTTACACGATAAAAGTGTGAAATCGTCGCATGGTTCGCGTCAATGTTTATTTATCGGACTGAATAGTTTTTTTTTCGTCCGGAGAGCTTCAGTGCGGGAATTTCAGAAATCGCGGAGACACGATCGATGGGCTCTCGGAACGAGAGGCTAAAATTGCACGTTGGTGGGGTGTAAAAAAACAACAACTCTTTTCTGCGTACTTTTTTCGAATGCTCGTGCTCGCGATAACGTTTTAGAGTCACGTGGAGATTGAATGCCGATTTTGATGGAATCATTGCGAAATGAGAAGCATAATTCTCGTTTCCTCGTATTACACGAGTTCTCGTTGCGTAATTCTTATCACGAAGGAAAGAAATACGATATTCGAGCGAACTATCGCAATTGTAATAATAAACATACAATCTGCGTTCGCTATTTTTTTTTTATTTGAGAAAACACGAAACGGAGCATCGATGTTTGTAACTTGCCGGGCGGACAAATTTAACGTCCGAACGCGACGATATCTCCCGAGCGACTGACTGAAATCGAGAAACAAGCGCCACCAAATAAATTTTTTACAAAAGTAAAATTCCTTTAAAAAAACTCATAAAAAAAGGAAAAATAAATAAATGTTCACTTTGGGAAACTAGAGAAAAAGGATGATTTTACTTTTTAGTCAACCAGCTGCAAAGAATTGAAATGATTTTCCAGTAAAGTGCACAATAAGTCGAGCTAAAATAAATGCCCGTTAAAAACATCTGAATGACAAAAAAACTGTCAAAATTATAAAAAAATTAACCGTAAAAGGATGAAATTTAGCACCCCGAAAAATAGCCTCTCGCGCGTCATGTCTGTGACTTTTTGGAATTCTCGTTGGAAGTGATCGCGGAGAGATGGACACTCCGAAAGCTTTTATGATCGACCTGATGGCCGGCGGAATTTCGGCCGGGGTGGCAAAAACCGCTGTCGCTCCTATCGAGCGTGTCAAGCTATTGCTTCAGGTTCAGCACACCTCAAAGCAAATAGCGAAGGAACAGCAGTATAAAGGTTAAAATGTCAAATAATTGAAAATATAAGAGAAAAAAAACATTCTTTTTTTCAAAGTAAAGTTAAATATTGCAAAAATTTACACGAAAAATATGAGTATCGTTTTCGAAAAAATACCCTCGTAATCTCTTTTCCTAGGAATGATCGACGCTTTCGTGAGAATTCCCAAAGAAACGGGCTTCCTGAGCTTCTGGCGCGGGAATCTCGCGAACGTGATCCGGTACTTTCCAACGCAGGCGTTGAATTTCGCGTTTAAGGATCACTTCAAGAAATTATTTCTCGAGGGCGTACCGAAGGACAATTTCTGGAAACAATTCGGTGGTAATTTAGCCTCGGGTGGATTCGCCGGTGCAACCTCATTGGTATTCGTTTATCCTCTGGACTTTGCACGTACAAGGTTCCTGAAAAATAAATTTACCTTTGTACCACGATATCCAAGTATCGAGAAAAGTATAATTTAACTAAAATTTATTCAGATTAGGCGCCGACGTCGGCAAGGGAAAGGCTCGAGAATTTACAGGGATGGCCGACTGTCTGGTTAAAGTTTTCAAGTCCGACGGACTGATTGGACTCTATCGGGGCTTCAACGTGAGCGTTCAGGGAATTTTTATCTATCGCGCCTCGTATTTCGGTCTTTACGACACGGGGAGAGCCACGTTGCTCGACGATCCAAAAAATACTCCGATTTACATAAATTTCATCATAGCAGAGGTATTTTGAAAATAATTCGCACAGTCGAATCGTCTAATTATTACTGCGAGATAGAATGGCAAAATGGTACATTATTTGTGTAAAATTAAAGACTGTCACTACGATGGCTGGAATAATATCCTATCCGTTCGACACTGTACGGAGAAGAATGATGATGCAGTCGGGACGGAGCAAGGAAGAAATTATGTACAAAAATACGTTAGACTGTTGGATAAAGACGTTCCAACGCGAAGGCCCCGGGGCGTTTTTCAAAGGCGCTTTTTCGAACGTTTTACGCGGTACCGGGGGTGCCCTGGTATTAGTTTTCTACGACGTGGTTAAAGATTACATACTGGAAGCGGTCGGTTGACAAAATACCTGTAACGAAGTTGTGAATGAAATAAAATGTTTTTCGCTCGAGATATCACAAGATCGTGTATTACGTCATTTTTATCATTGTATTTTTTGTAACTGGAGCTATATCTTTATTTCTCAAATACTTTATCGTTTACGGAATAATGTTAATTATATATTTACTGTACAATTATTGATCTTTCGTCTGAGTGTTCAATTGAGCATCGTGTGACGATCGTAAATGTTACGCCGCTGCTCGCGAACTTGACGCTTCCACTTGTCTTGTTGGTGACCAACGCGATTTAATACGTTTCCACGTACACCCATCGGATGTGACGTGCCAGGAACGCTGGAAGAATCGTCCTCCTCGTTTGTATGCTCCAGATAGCCGCCGTTGCTTCCTCCCTTGTGTACTCTCTTGTTCAACAGTGGATCCAGACAGATTAGGAAGAGCATGTAAATCACGAGAAGAGAAATCACCCAGATCACGATTATGACGACAAACTGAAAGAAAAACAAGTTACACACGATTAATCTCGAATTTTTTAACAATTCATCTACAAAAAACAAATACAATACAAAGGTAGTTGCCAAAAAAAATTCTGGAATGCCAAAATGAGATTTTAATACAAAAACCAAAAACTATATGAGAACAATAAAGAATGAATTTTAAAAAAATTATCTATTTTTTTACCTTAATTACTGCTGTGTTGCGATTCTCGTACTTGCATTCGCACCTGGGGCAAAATATTTTCTCCTGTCCGTTGAGCTGTTGTCTGATCTTGGGCAGAATAACACCTTCACAGTTGCTGAAACATTTTTGTACGTGTGATTCATCCATCTTCGATTCAGCTTATCAGCGTGAATAATTAATTGGCATTGGATTATGATAATCTCACCAGTTGTCCGGCGGAACGTTGGAGATGAAATTTTGACGATCTGTTGATGGCTGGGTTGTGTTTATAACGGACGATATGCTCGGACAGATGCACTTGCATCTTTTATCATCGTACGACTGAGCCTTTTTCACCACAAAAAAAATAGAGATGAAACGCAAACCTTGAAATGTTTGTTCGAAAAAAAGTAACAAAAACAATGGAACTAACCTCCGATCCGATCCAGAACAAAATGAAAGTTATGAGAACTGGATAAAGCACGAGTTTCCCCATCTTGTATTCGGTTTTCACGGCTCACGGAGCCGTTTCTCTCTCGGAACGTGATATACACTCTTTTTGAGGCTTTCAGCTTTTTAATCGGATTTTAAATCGTAAATATGAAGCAAAACTTGTCACAAGACAGCTGACAGATAACGACGTTTGCTAGATTCCAAGCGAACTCACGATCCACATTGCCTTCCCTTCACGAACCCAATCTACTTCTTGGTTAATCGACGATTCACTACTAGATGGCACGGGAGTATACACTTATCGAGTGTCGATTGCTTTTTATCGTCTATTGTTAGGTAAGAGTGTATTACTTATTTTATCATTAATCAATAAAAAAGACTCAATGTTTTGTCAAAGTGCACGGAATTGAATAAATAATGGCAAATTGCCTGAATGTCAATTAAAAGTATTGCAAAATAAATCGCAATTTGTTTGCAAAAGCAAGTATGGAGATATTTAAATTAGTAACGTGGAATGTCAATTTAAAAACATTTCTACATTACCATTGTGACAATGTTCGCCTCTGACACGCGCAAAAAGGCGAAATGGTGCAGTGTGTCGAAAAACCGCTGCGAAATAAATTAATTATAGCTTGCGGTCTTTGTACACGTTTGCGTGTTATTTCGAAGCAAATGAAGATGTCAAAGTCAACACAATCGTCGAGCATGTTTTATCATGTCCGGTAAAGTATAAACAATTATTGTATCTGGAATGACAGAAATAAAATTTGCACAAATACGTAAATTGCACTGTAATTGATAACAGAATCTCGTTTTCTCAAATTTCGTACGAGATTCTGCTATCACTCGCTTCATTGCATTGTTTTTACCAACGTCGATTTTGTTGCTTTACATAAATAATTTCTTTTGGACAAGAATTTACGTATCCAGTTATCTAACGTATGTACATTTAATATTTCCAAAGTATAGATCTTAATTGTGGTTCCATGAGAATAAGGATTGTATGAAATATGAGTTCCCTACTACTGAGGCGCAGTTGGCACATGACTGCCAACAGATTGTCAGAGTTCCACAGAAATGCCGCTAATCACAGACTCCAGCAAAACTATGCAGCTGCCACAGCTACTCTTAGTTCCAGTAACAAAGCTCACCAGGTTAGATTTAATAAATTATCATTCATTAGAGATGAAATTCAAGACTTAATCGTATGAAATGCGTACAAATTTTTTTACTTCTCTTTCAAACTAAGAACAAAAATACATTTTTGTAGCTTTCAAGCAAAACTGTACCTGTATTTAAACAAGCTATCCAGTTTGGGGATAGGACGGCTCTCAGAGATGTTCAGGGTGACTACACGTATCGTGGCTTATTTCTCAGTGCAAAACAATTTTCTAATACTTTGACCAACATTCTGGGTGGCTCGCGTCAAGAAAGAATTGCATTTCTTTTACCAAACAATGCAAGCTACGTCATTGTTCAATGGGCCTGCTGGATGAATGGACAAATTGGTGATTACTGCACAATTTAATTCCGAATTTAAATGAATAATAATTTTAAATTATCATGTTATTATTTATTATATATATTATAGAATTTTTATCTATTTGTTCCTCTCAATCGAATAAGCGCAGCTGTACCGTTGAGTACAACGAGTCCAAGAGCGTTGCTCGATTATTACATAAAAGATTCGGACGTTCGCGTGATCGTGACGACTTCCGAGCACTTACCTCTGCTGGAGCCGCTCGTAGCGAATACGAATCGTAAGCTGCTCGTGTTCGACGAGGCTCTTCAGATTCTCGCGATGAAAGCCGATGGTAGAACGGCCAACAACAGACCGAGCATCGACACCGAAGTTACCGGTATCATGGAGACTCCCCTCAACGACGATTTTTATACCAAAAGTGAAGCCCTGTTCATCTACACTTCCGGCACAACGGGAAAACCAAAGGCGGTTGTCCTCAGTCACAAGAATCTTTGCTCGCAAGTCAATTCGCTCGTGGAAGCTTGGAAATGGACGGAGAAGGACAGCGTGCTTCACACCCTGCCGCTCAATCACATCCACGGTGTCGTCAACGTTCTTCTCTGTCCCCTGTACGTCGGTGCCCGCTGCGTCATGCTACCTAAATTCGAGACCTCGAGCGTCTGGACTCACCTGCTCGGCATAAATATACAAAATACTGAAAGAATAAACATGTTCATGGCAGTACCTACTATTTACATGAGACTCATCCAAGAGTACGACATCATATTCAGTAAAAATGCAAAATTTAAGGACTACATTCATACAGTTTGCAGCAGCAAGATCAGGTTATTTTCTTATTGATTTATTTATTGAAATGTGAGGTTGAGATGTGAAAATATGTAATAATAAAGTATACTGTTCATTTTTCGGTTGTCAGACTGATGGTGAGCGGTTCATCGCCACTCCCGAAGCCCATTTTCGACAGATGGGAGGAAATAACTGGTCATCGCTTGTTAGAGAGGTACGGGATGACGGAGACCGGCATGGTGCTGTCGAATCCTCTCGAGGGGGAGCGTATACCAGGTGAGCTCGCATTCTTGAGTCGCTCGATGCTGCTTTGAGCGCCAACACCGATCTTGGAACTTTTATTTTTTGGGCAGGAACCGTCGGAAAGCCGCTTCCAGGTGTACAGGTCAGAATAACGAGAGTTGACCGTTCGAAGGGAGAATCGAAAGTTCTCGTCGAGGGTGACTCCGGTTCCAGTCGCGTACTGACGGACGAGAAAACATCGATTTCCGGGAATCTTGAGGTCAAGGGAGACGGTGTTTTTCGCGAATATTGGAAAAAACCCGACGAAACAGCCAAAGAATTTACGAGCGACGGTTGGTTCAAGACCGGTAAGCATTCTCACATTTCAACAAGGTGGAAAACCAACCGTTTACTTCGTCTTCTAGCTCAAAGTGTCTCTAAATCTTTTTTTTTTTTTTCATTTTATTTTCATTTTTCCAGGTGATACTGTTCAGTACGACGACGGTATTTACAGTATTCTAGGACGCAGCTCGGTTGACATTATAAAAACTGGAGGATACAAAGTTAGCGCGCTCCAAGTGGAAACGGCGATCCTTGGACATCCCGACATCGTCGATTGCGCGGTCATTGGTCTCCCGGACAATACTTGGGGACAAAAGGTAACGAGAGGCCGTTTTTTCCATACCGGAAAGACCGGTCGAGCCGATTTTTCGCTCTGTCCGATATTTATGTAATCTTTTTACTTTTTTCATTCTCACGACTGCAGGTGGCCGCGGTCGTCGTCGTCAGAGAAGGCTCGGAAATCATACTCTCGCAGTTGCGTGAATTCGGAAAGGAAGCATTGCCGGAATACGCCGTTCCGACAGTTTTGCGAGTCGTCGATAAAATACCAAAGAACAGTATGGGCAAAGTGAACAAGCCTCATCTTCTGAGTACTCTTTTTTCTAAAGATCAATCATAAGTTTTTTTTTCCTAGTGCAGATTGTCTTATCAGGTGATGTGCTATTTATTGAAATGAGCGATAGATCAACGAGTCCTTTTTTTGCTTTTATTTTGTAGAGAGAGAGAGAGAGAGAGAGAGAGTTTTCTCTCATCCTAAGTTATATCTTCGTAAAATTCATTCATCTTCCTTTTTTAACCATACTGATTCATAATTTCGAAGCACAGTACGCAGTGTGATTGCGATCGGTGGACGAGATTCGCAATGTTCGCGTCGCCACGAAAATTATACGAATATTACATTTGCCTGGCAGATCAAAATAAATTCATTTTCTCAGCAGAGTGTTGAAAAAAATGGAGGGCTGCGAGACAGAGCGCGTAAGGATAATTGCGCGCGTTTGCGAAGAGCTGGAGTTTTCGCCGAAAATCAAAGAGTCCAGAAGGATGGAAAGGAAAACTAGCTGTGGCGCGAGTCGGTGTTTTTCCATCGATGAGAGTGGAAAAAAGTCGGAGAGGGAGAAGGCGACAGGGGGTATGGGTGGGTGGAGAGGAAGCGAGAGAGAGAGAGAGAGAGAGAGAGGTCCTCTTTCTCGTTCGTTTGTAGAATCGAGCTCTCGCTCGGGACAAATATTGCGTCGTGACTGCGCCGATAATGCGCTTTGCCGATTTAAAATTAGCATCGAGATTCCGGGAAATCCGGTCTTGATCACGTTGGCTAAACATGGTAACGTTCGTCGGAGCGGTAACGCGCCGTGGCTGGAGATCGGGCGACGCGCTGTCTGCCGCGAAGCTTCCAAGAGAGCGCGCTCAACCGTCCAGCGCGCAACAACTCTCTCAATCGAGAGAATTGCCCCCCTCGTCGAGCCAAACTCCTCTTTCGAAGCGACCAATTCGTTTTCCATCTTGGCTCGATCGTTCGCTCGCTGCCGTAACCCTTTTGCCCTCCTCCTAGCGACATTTTTCTCCGTCTCTTTCTCTCGGTAACCGCGTGCAATGAAAATTTTGATCCTCGAAAGAGAAGCGGAGCCGAGGGGAAAAAAATGAAAAAAAAAAAAAAAATAAAATTGGAAGCCGAGGAGGTCGTTCAGAGCGAACGAGCATGTTGGAACTTGTTTTGGACTCTTTCGGTGTACACGGGAGTAAGGTAGGCTCTCTCGAGTGTACACGTAACGCGGATATGTCGTGCGGGTGTGTGAGAAAAACGGATACGCGGAGAAAAATGTCGTGTCGGATCGCGGGCTCTCTCGCGCGTTACGATCGGGCCCGATAGAAACGAGTTTCTATACTCGAAGAGCCGTGGCCATCGCGCCGCGTGATTCCTCTCTTGCGTCGTGGTACGTAAGCGAACAAACGAGATACGCTCGCGGTTGTATACCTTTCCTTCGATCGTGCGTCTTCCTGACGCTCCCTCCGCACACTCCGATCTCCGGACCATACTCTAAACTATTTTCCTTCCTTAACATCCCTCCTGCGAGAGGCTCGCAGGAACTGATGGCTCGCGAGCAACGTCGCTGACGGACGAATCCAATGCTAATTACGTCGAATAGTCTCGATACGAAAATACGATATTTTCAACAGAAGCGAGGAAAGTTGTTTTTTCTTCTGTTCGGTGTACACGGATGGACCGTGCGCGCATATGCACTTGCCGCGGAATGTGCCGCTATACGTCAACTATCTTGTTTATCCGCTCGAACGAGCGTTTATTGGCAACCCCCGGTGCTTTGCCGCTCACTTTTCCCAACTTTCCGGGTTAACGTAGTTCGATCATTAATGAAAATTTAATACTCTAATTAAGAATGCCTATAAGAAGCGAGGAATTTTTCTTTTAATTTGGGATCAAAAGATCGCGAAAATTTCCAACGACAAAGTTCGTAAAAACCATGGCTTTACCGAGTTTAAAAAAATATATATTTGCCACGGAAAATGAGTAAATGGCAAGATTTGGCGTATATACTTTGAAAAATCAATTGTTTCTATAAAATTGTTCGTAAAAAATATTCTACCGAGTTTTTAAAGATATATTTGCGACTGAAAACAATTTTAATGTAAAAATAATGATTCGAACCTCATCCAAAAAGCAACGTTGATCGCTGGTGCATCCAAATTCCGAGCGGGTGGTGGTTTTCCTGTGGGTTATCGAGGTACCAATTCTTCGAAGAATACAGAAAAATATCGTCGATACACGGACACGGGTCTTTCCGCAGTTTTCCCGTGTCCTAATAATGCGAACTCGACACAGGTTTCGGAGTAAATTGACTGTAAACCTATTAAAGGAAAGAAAACCCATTATAAAGGTAATTTGGAAAATGCAGGAAAAACCGCATGCGGAAACAATGGAATACGGGAAATACCATAATTACGGCATACATGCAGAGAGAGATGAAACATGGAATACTATAAAAACAAGAAAAATAAAAATGAGGAAGCCACGTTAAAAACTGCAAATAGCTGCAAGTAAGGAATAAATAAATATTAAGGTAAAATATAGATATTCAATATTGATAATCGCAATAATTTTCAATACCTAACAAAATTATATATGTATATATAATGTTTAAAAAATCATAAAAACGAATTTAAACTTAAATTATTAAAAAAAAGCATTGACCCTTTTGTATTTCAGTGAAAAATTGTTAAAGTTTTATCAGTAAAAATGCTTATGAATGCAGAGGAGTGATTACAGATAAAACAAGGATACAGAGACTGACGGAGGGACTAAAGGGCAGGGTCCCAAACTTCCCAGAGTTCAACTGCCCAGTAAAAACTTCCCAGTGTATCAACTGCTCAGCGTTTAGCTGGCCAGTGTGACAACTGCCCAGTGCTTGTCTGCCCAGTGTATCAACTGCCCAGCGTTTAGCTGGCCA
>JAPYYW010000268.1:0-67596 GCA_030522545.1 Cremastinae sp. A BG-2022a | reverse complement strand
AGTGAAATCTCTTGAAATTTACTATACAATTGCACATTGTATCAAAGAAGGTTTCTGCAAATTTTTAACAAAATCCTAAGAAAACGATTTTATGATAGAATTACCTTAAGGTGGTTGGCTACATATAACGAAATGATAAAAATTCATTCAAATTTGGAGAGAATATTCTTTCATATGAAATACGTGAATACAATTTTTTTTAGTATTTTCGTCTACGTATTTTTCGAACAATTGAACCATGAAATAGTCATTTTTAGACAATATAGATATACATTCCGTATATAAAGACGTAACTTTACCACTCGATTACTCGAAAATAATGTAGACGATATTTCTTTCTGAATTTATATAAATGTCTTTAGTAACAAAGAACACTCTCTCTAATTTTTATCATGTTCTTAACAAATGTCCTTTCCCTATACTTTTAACATGTAAAACTGATTGTCTCTCATTAAACTTTTTTCGATAGAAAAGTTTCACACAATTTATTTTCATACTCTTGATCATATACCTCATCTTTATTAAGGATGAATTGGAGTGATTCTTTTAATGTAAATAATTGTTACATTTTTATAAGGTTTTTTAAATTTAAAAATGAAAAATTGAAGTAATTGAACAGTTGTGTCAAATTTGAAAATGATTTTAATATATTTATTATTTAAAAACGCAGTATTTAACATACGAGAGAGTACATCAGGAACGTTGTAATTTTAAACGGTAAATATCTTAAATTCTACATAGTGAAACCTCTGACGATTTGATACAAATATATGCATATCACATATGAAATAAGGTTTATGCAAATTTTATACGAAATCCTGAGGAAACGATTTTTCCATAAAACTACGAAATAAAATTCATATATAACAATCATGAAAGGATTCAAAGCCGAGTAATGAAAAATCTAGGCGATGACATGATAAAATAACGAATATATTGACGATGGTAGCTGTAATGAAAAAATCATCGGCATTCCGTACATTAAATCGAGAGCCTCTATTTATCATGGAAATTTCCGAATGATGAGATGGGGGAAGGGATTCGGGTTGGATGAAACATCGAACGTAACGCAGCGAGGGCTCAACGATGAAAATACGTAAGCTGCTATTACGAGAGCTATTCGACGAAAAGAGAGATAAAGGGAGATCTGAGGAGAAGGTTAAGGAGAGGGGGATCGAGGAGGAGGAAAGAGTAAGAGGGAAGAATGAGGTACAAAGATCTCAAAGATCAGAACGAAATGCCGCGTGTTTGGACGCGGGGAAAGCAGCGATCGCAGGAAGAAATACATTATATAGTATGTGCGTGCGTATATATGCGTGTTTATTGTAATAATCAAAAAGTCAACTTGCATTAAGAATACAAAAACAAAATATCGCTTTTATTGGACCAGGAATCATCATCATATTTTTGTTTAAATTTTAATAGACTTGGAGTCCTTTGATTAAGAAAGGGAATTAAGAATGATACTTGATAATATTATAATAATAATTTTTTGATATTTACAAAAATAAGCGATATCAATGCATTAAAAATATAAAATACGTATCACGGTCATTGGATGAGAAGCCATTAGTATGTTTTTTGCTTAATTTATAATAGACTTGGAGTCCTTTGATTAATAAAGAGAATTAGGCATGATATTTGATAATAATAATTATTTTATGCATGTTTATTGTAAAAATAAAAAAATCAACTGGCATTAAGAATATAAAATAAATATTACTGTTATTAGATTAGAAACCATTCTGTTTTTTTGTTTAATTTTTGATAGACTTGGAGTCCTTTGATTGAGAAAGAGAATTAAAAATCATACTTGATAATAATTATTATTTTTTGATATTGAAAAAAAGAAGTGATATCAATACATTAAGTATCTATAAAATATACATATGTGTCTCTGTTATTGGACCAGGAGCCATTTATATGTTTTTGTTAAATTTTTAATAGAATTGGAGTCCTTTGATTATAAGAAAGGGAGTAAAGAATGATATTTGATATAATAATTTTTTTTTCCCGCACCTCCGCTGAAAGTTCGATTTTCTGCCCTGTTTTGCAGGAGGAAAGTTAGGCTTTTCTGCCCTTTGAAATACGCTACTTTCCCCATTAATTGACGGAAAGCAACCAATTTCAGACGGCATAAAAAGTTAACTTTATTTCCTCCTTGAAATAAGCCAAAAAATCGAAATTTCCGAGGAGTTGTGGAAAAAAATAATATACCTACCTATACGAAGGAAAGTTGGCCATTTCACCTTCGCCGTCGACCCAGGTGCCAATCTTACACGCTGATGGTCGAAATGGCCGATTTTCCTCCCTAGGTACGTAAATTACTATTTTTTTACCCACCCTAATACATACATACGCAGGTGGAACTAATAAAAGCGTGTAAAAAAGAAAAAAATGAAAAATTGGTCACCTCGAACTGTTTTTTTTTTCTTAACTTTGAGGTTCTTTTTGTACTTTTGGAAAAAGTTTTTTCGGTGCTGCGAGGAAAAAGACACGAGAGAAGTGTTCGCACCGGGGATGCGACCTAAATGGCTAAAGTAGCATGACGTTTGTTCGTCCAGTTGTTTCGGCTCCAAGGAGGGAAAGGGGGAGGAGGAGGGGGGCGGGGGGGGATCGTCTCTTGTTCACGATGAGGAGCAAGGTTTATATTTCGCCTCGGTGTGCGTGCGCGTCCGCCAGGTGGGGGAAAAAAATGCCCAAGATATTTTGCCGGTTATTCTTTTGAAGAACCGCGGGCGTATCGTCGCGAACGCCGCCTCATCATTTTCCATTCATTGGCGTAGAGCCCGATCTCCCGGGGAATGTGTGTAAACGCCGGGCGAGCCTCCCGAAAGTCGGGTAAAAAGAAAAAAAAAGTATCCCGGAGATATGAAGAATCCGGGCGATAACAGCGTGAAGAGATCGATGATAGCGCGCGCGCCTTCCTCGTCGTATATATATATGGAAAAAAATAAAGTCCCGGACGAATGCCGCGAGAGCCTCGGAACTCGTACCGACCGCCGCCGGGACGCAGCCTCTCGCCCCGCGCGGGGTAGGGCAAATCTCGGTTAATAAGCCGGAGGGACCGTAACGGAGTTTGCACTGTAGAAAATTTCGTTCGGTAGCCCCAAATGAGAAGTCGGCGATCATCAAAGGCCGCTCTCCCTCTCTCTCTCTCCCTCTCGCTTCTATCTCTCGCGCGCGCGTTCAAAGTTTAAGTACTACAATACGAAACCTATAGAGCGGGGCCCGGTATGGAGTGAAAGAGGGAGAAGAGAACGAGAGAGAGAGAGAGAGAGAGAGAGAGAGAGAGAGAGAGAAAGCTTTTGTCGCAAATCTTGCAGGTATGTAGCATGACTAGACTCCGTACATGCGCATTAAACGTACACGTATATATATATATATATATATATGTATATATACACATTTATATTTATATATATATAAATAAAAATGTATTTGTGTATGTTTGTGTGTGTATTCGTAAATATATATATGTGTGTGTGCGTTTAAATCGGACGAATGTACGCGTATATATGGGCGTGTATTCGTGTCGGAAGAATCGCTTTGAAATTTTGCCGCCCCGTATACTCTCGACCCTTTCGACAATAAACTACTCGGAAACTCCCTTTCGTCGCACGTGTGTAACAACCGAGCAGGGTCTCTTCTACCTAACGAGTTTTCTTCGGGGCTCCTCTCTCGCTCTCCTCCTTGGCGGCACGGAAGAAAAACTCGCCGAGGAAACTCCGGGAAAGAAAAGCACTTTTTGTTTCAAATTTTCATATATACGGATATTTTAATGCCGTCCTCTCGCCGGGCTATAAGGAGAAGAAGAAACGGCGGAACGTATGCCTCTTCGCCAACTTTTTCCTCAATCGCCGACTCCAAACTTCCAGCTCCAGACTTTCTCGATTATTCCGCCGGAAACTATTTATTTGCAGATTTATGAACATTTTTATCGAATGTATGAAAATAAATCGCGGCTGTTGAATTTTTTATAATACGTAAATAGCAGGTTTTACAGTGCTTCGCAGTAATTAGAAAATATTTGAATATTATCTTTAATTAATTTTAATTTACGAATTATTCGTATCGAATCGAATATCTAGTAAAAATTTCAAGTCAATCCATCGGCTAAGTTTTCGAGTTTTGTGGACACAAACAAACGCTAGCTAAATTTTTATAAGAAGAAAATATTGAATATTATTCCAGTTTCCTGACAGTGAAATTTCAAGTAATATTATCGATTAAATTAGTGATAACTGTCCTTCGATAAAGTTCGATAAAAGTCAAGATTTCATGAAAAATCTCTAGTATGCATTTTTTAATTAGACAAAAAAATTTATATATTTAGTATGAACTTTAAAATAATCTAAAATATCTCACTGATGTTTATTGGAGTGCGTGATTTTTATACCATAAATTATTATTACTTTTTATCATAAAAATATATTCTATATTTTACAATGATATAATACTCTGTTCAAAAACTAGATTTTATTGTTTGTTTTTTTGTCTTACTCACCTGTCTATCGATCGATGCATCACCGTTGACTCTGATCCAGAGACAAATGCTCAATAGCAAGAAATATTGATAGGCTTTCATTTTATTCTCCGAAAATAATTGATTAAAAAATCATCAAAACAATATTAAAGTGTTCGAAATATTCATAATAACATTCGAGATACAACAGCACAAGAGTTTCAGCGTCGAAAATCCACTTTTGTTTATAAGATTATTGTTTTTTGCGGCTCACCGAGCAACGATCAACCCTTTTCCATATTTTTATTCCACGATTTATATACGAATTCAATTATTTCTTCTCTATTTCCACGATTTTGTAAAAACTTCACCGAAACATTGACTCTTGTCGTATTTATCGAAATCCCTTAATTAAGTCTGCTTTGCTTCATCGAGGGGTTAAAAATTCGGAGAAAATGACGAAAATCGCGCGCTACATCGCGCACGAATTCGCGAATGAAAATTGCGCAGGTGGCGCTGCGTTGGCGGGAATTCGCGAAATCACGAACGAGAGATAAGATAGTACGAAAATTGTTTTACTTTTTTGTTTTTCTTCAAAATAAAAAAAAGCGTACGATCGAGGATGAACGACGGAAAAATAATTGAAGTTGCACTCGTGAGAGGCGAGATCGACCAGTCGAGACTTCGGGACAGTTCCGGCGCGCACCGTTCAAAGGCCAGACACTATATGTATAGCAGTTGCGTGTGATCTTGTCAAGTTCCTGCTGCCCCACTACAATACCGACGGTAAAACATATATATATACCGAACAGAACGGTATGGAGAGAGATATACACAAGTATATGAGCTGCTTCGTTGTGTATATACATGAGAATTTGAAGTTATTGGTATATACGAGTCATTCCACCAATTAAAATCATTTTTAAATAAAATCATTTTTTTCAAACTTTGAAAATACATTCTCTATGTTAAAAAAAAAATAAATATTCTGAAAGCCCTTATTATGCAGATATTTTGAAGTTATGACTTTTTGAATTAAAAAACAAATTTTCAACTTTTTCATCAATTTTTTTGACGTGGAAATAAAAAATTTTTATATATGACAACAAGTCTTTTTTTAAGATACGCAATTAATCGTTCTTGAAATAAATAAATTAAAACTGTGTCGTGTTTAAGGCAATCTGAATATCCGACCAGAATACAATGTTTGATAGCATTATTTACGTTGTAGTAAATCACTATTGGAAATATATAGTAGTCTAAATTGAAAAAACTGAAGATATAAATTAATTAATTAATATAAAATTATTTTACTGTTTCGAACAATCGTATAGTCCATGACTATAGTATTATATTTAATTTAATTGTGATAAAAGAAAAATTATGCACATCGTGAAAATGACATATATCGTGGGTGAAACCCTCAGCTTTCAGAAAAAAATATGAAATTTAAGCTAACATGAGCCGCATAATGAGAAAAATCGTTTGGTTTTTCACTTTAATTGGATTTTTAAGGGTCTTCTGTTGCGTATAATAAATATGAATATTTCCATTGAAGAGCTTAGAAATTTTCCTACAAAAAACTTTTTTTTTTTCAATTTTTATAAAAGAGTTTTCTACGTCAAAAAAATTGATGACAAAGTTGAAAAAAATTTTTTTCCAAAAATTCAAAAAGTCATAATTTCAAAATGCCTGTATAAAACTTTCGGGATATATATTTTTTAACATATATAGAGAATGTATTTTCAAAGTTTGAAAAATATCGGCGGGGATCGCCTCATATAAATTATTTTATTTGGTGGAATGACTCATTGTATGTATATACAGAACAAGACTCCAATTAGATCCTCACTAGACTCACCGGATAAACAAAAAACTCAATCGACATCGATTCTACTCTTTCTCGGAAGAGAATTGCGAGATTAAGCTTCCGAGACGATCATTTTAATTCTGCACACTTACAAATTATCAGATTTAAAATAATTTCTTGTGTAATTAAGGTTTTGAAGCTCACAATAGTCCATAAATTTTAATACATTCTTACTGATTTAAAAAATATTTTTTGATTGGAGTTGAATTTTTTTGTACGATTTTTTGTATGTAAGCTATTCATTGTTATTAGGAAAATGTCAATATAAGAAAGTTTATTATAGAGTTGTTTTTATAATTATTATAAAGTTTTTATAAATACACTTATTTTTGTAAATTTTTTGTTTTCACAATAGAATCACAGTAGAACTTCGTTAATATTTAAAAAAGAATAAAGTAATAATCTTTAAATTCATAGCTAACGAACAGATCTTCTTCAATCAAATTATAGTTTATAAAAACTAATGTAATGTCTTTAAAAAAATTTCATTATCAACCCTTGAACACCTTAAATAAAAATTCGAATTATTTTATTGAATGCAACGAAAAAATTAAAATAAAAAATAATTTTATTAATATGAAAAACAAATAGGTATAGTTGTAGAAATCAATTCATAGCAGTATAAACAAAACTCCTTCTATAGTTAAAATTATATTTTGTTCGCCATATTCAACAAAATAATTTATGTTTTCGTCGAATTTTAATTTTGAGTGAAAATTAAATTTTCTTAAATTTAATATGTGTCGTTTAAAAAGTGTAAACAAGCGTAAAAAGTAAAAAGAGGATACGGTTGTTTACGAGAGTGGAATGCAGGGAGAGCGTGTACCCGGGCTAAATTTAGTCGAGCCGATCCGAAAATAACATCCTGTGAAGCGAATGAAATATATGCGCGATACAAAATGTCCCGTGTCGAGGTGCGGATTACGGTTTGCGTATACTGTATACAGATATTGCTGGGGGTTATATGGTCCATTTAGGCGCCGCGAGGATGTGTCAAAGCGAAGGACGCGGAAGGTATATGAACCGCGAACCAGGAATGAAGGCACAAAATAGTTGAGCTACAAATTTATTGCGTTATTAAAATTTATACACACTGAGATAAAAAGTTTAGTTGATCTCAGTGAATATATTTAATAGATATGTAGTTGGTCCATATTTAACACTCGTAGACCTAAAGTTGTTAATTATTAATTTTAATGGATGAATTATGAGTATGTTAGACTCATATGGTATTTATTAATTATTTATTTTATATTTATTTATTTTAATTTATATATTTATATTTATTTTAATAAGACTAAATTGCATGAATATATTTTTATGTTTGTCGTAATACATAAATCGTTATAGTAATACCTATGTGGTAATACAATGATTTGAATATTTTTATTCAATAGCAACTATTTTATGAGTACTTTTAATTAAATTCAAATTTGATTCAGTTAAATCATATTTGGTTACATGAAATATTGTTATATTTGAAACGATAAAAATTATTGTTCTTAACTGTTCATACGGTTCATCGTTTTGTTGATCGACAATTTAAGTTGATTTTAACAAAATTTGGTTGAATTGACTAAACATTTATCGTTATATGAACGCAGTAACGAATTAACGATTCAACTCCTCCAATCTGCAGATAGAATCTCTTGGAGCGTTTATCAGGGATTCGATCGAAATAATTTTCCCAAGTGAGAAAGAAATTTGAGTGTTTTTCGCATCGGCAGAGAATTTCTCTTTCGACTGTAAACCTGCCAAAAAGTCAAAGTACGCAGTGTGTTTCGTTAATGCCGTGGCCCCGAGAAGAGAAATCACGTTGTTTTGATGCTCCGGAGTCTTCGGGATGGAAATAGGGGAGAAAAAATTTGCGCCAGAGGGAAAAGAAATTTTCATGCCGGCCCGGCAAAGCGCATTCCAACGTTTGCACTTTACAATCCCGATGGCGCCAACAGGAGACTTCGTCTCCATACGATAATCTTCCGTTTACAGGCTTTTCACTGTACTTGCGAGAGCAGTGATTAATTTCGTCGCATACCGATCGCATTTCCCTCTGAGAATAAAATTAACTTAAACTACGACTCGACTATATAGTTGATGGGAACTCAAATTGTTTTTTGTGTTTTGTAATCAAAATATGATTATATAACAATGTATATAAAGTTTTTTTTTTGCTAAAATACTTTATCTCAACGTAGTTCTATAGTTTCATCGATTATTTAGGATTTTGTTAAAAATTGGTACAATGGTTCTTTGATGTGTTACGCATATGCGTACTCAATTTTAAGAGGTTTCACCACATAGAAATTAAGATATTTATTGTTAAAAATCCCAATTTTCAATGCTCTTCCATAAGAGCCCATGTTAAATATTGCGATTTTCAATTCTAAATATCTTCAATTCTATAGATGGCAAGCCTTCTTAAAATTTAGCATTGCTTTTTATTGTACTTCAAAGAGGCTTCCTCGAGTTTTTTAAAAAAATCCTAAGATTATGATTTTTTTATTTTCATATATACGTAGCAAGTACAAGTCATCTTAGATGATCTTGAATTTTGAGTATGTTGTTCTTGAAACTAATTTAATTGATTCATTTTTTTCCCTCAGTTTATGTAAAAAATATATAATGATCTTCAATAATTCAATTATAAGGAAGGTAAATAATACCCAAAACCCATGCAATATATCAGGGAATTACTGTCGATCAAAAATTTAACTTGAACAATCATTTCCAAAATTGCAAAAAAAATTTATGAAGCTTTACCTATATGCAAATATAACGCAAATTTTTAAGAAATTTCGTCTCAAACGATTTTTACGCGACTCCTACCTTAAGTGGTTTATATACAAACATCCTAGATAACATTACAATAAGATTCGCGAACCCCCAACAAAAAATAAAACAAATATTGGAAATATTATAAATCATCAACTAATAAATTAGAATAACAAAACGTACCAAAAAAAATTCATTATACACAGTAAATATAAAAACAACAACAAAAAATAGAGGTAATCACGAACTAAAGAATCAGATCGATGGCTCTTTGATGGAGAAATCTTTCATGGACTTTAGTGTTAATACATGTAAACAATTATTATTATTATTATTCGAAATTGGTTGAGTTATCCTGAAATGAAACATATTTTTTCAACCATTTACGTGTCTTGAACCGTTTTATTAATCAACTCATCAGGCACATATATAAATATTTGAAATAAAACAATGTAATATCAACTATCATATGTATGTACACGCCAAGGATTCTCTCACCATTGCTCCTATCTCTTTTATTTTTTTCACAACAATAAGTACGAACTATGCATTAATATATATGAGTATTTTTGTATATCGTGCGACGAGGACTCGTCGATCAACCCTCGTTGCCACGTCTAGGAATGTTCTTATACGTATATGTTTGTACAGCAAAAAAAGTAAGACATATGTATTTATCGCTCGTTCGATCAAACTCGTGTTTGTTCAGTCGAATGAAAACCAGATACCGCTCTCCAATTTTTCTCGCCTGCATTCACTTCATCGATTCGAATTTTCTCCTTATTTTTTTTTCTTTATCTCACAATTTTAGAGAATTGGGTAGACAACGTGATTTTAAGGTGGTCATACTGCTGTAAATGTTATTGGACGAAAATGTTGAATTGATACACGACTTCGTGTAATAAGAAAATAAATTTTTCACATGTCGAACATTTATTTGTGGATTTGAATTTAAAAATATGCCATTTTATCGCGAGACTCTATGGTGGAATGTTTAACATGTTATTTGGATCATATTTAAGTGATATTTGACAATCATATCATATTTTTGACTCTTCAAACAGCAAAATTCGTTTTGGTTTTGATTCGTAGGCATCAAAATTATTATAGATTTTGTACAAAAAATCCTTCAAGTTTCCATTACATAACCATGTTACTACAAAATTCACGTACTTTTTGATTTTCATAATCAAAGCACTCATTGTAAAATGTTCGTTTCGTATTGCAAGTCATTTTCCTGTTCAATTACTATTAATAAACATCATTTTGCTTTTTTCAGGAAATTCTTGTGCTATTGTAATTTTAAAATGTTCTTGACATAAAGATAAAATCATGAGATTAAATTTTTGAAAATAACTCCTTAATAAATTGCATAAATATTCTTCAATATTGCAGAGAAATGCAAAAGAAATTTAAGAAGATTTCAACATTTAGTAAAACTGAGTGTAAAAATTGCAATTTAGAGCCTTATGGAAAATTACAAAAAATTGTAATTTTTAACAATAAATATCTTGATTTTCACATGATTAAGCTTATATAATTTTTATAGATACTTGCGTGTGATCTTGTTTCTGCAAATATTGAAAAAATAATCTTTAAAATAATTTCATGTTACGTGTCTGCCCAATTCAAATCTTCCTTAACCAAGCCAACTTTAAATCCTCTCGTATTTCGGTAATAAATAAACTTTTCCCGTGAAACTAAAAAAAAACACCTGATAGGGTATTATCGTGTAGTTTAGTTCAATACATTATTTTTTTCAAAAACCCATCAGAAACATAATGACAGATCTCACACTTAAAATCCCATTTTTCACTTAATTTTTGTTCATGTTCATCAGGTTTTTTAAAAATATAATTTTTTGAATTAATATTTTATCATCTTCTAGTTCGTGCGAAAATACACATTTTGATGTTTAAATAATATCACTAGCTCCAATATTTAGGACACTAAACCACTTTGAAATTTTCTTTTAATTTTTTTTTTCATTTCTTGAAAGATACATTTGTTAAGAATGATTTCATTAAATATTATAAAGAAATTCGTAAAATTCACGGAGATACAGCATTTTATGTGAAACTATTCCAATGCATGATGCGTTTGAACCCGTTTTTCTCGAAACTACATTTTTCAACCTGGCTGACAGTATATCCAAAAAACTATACATCCGATTTGCGTAAATTAATACTCAAAGTGTTCGTAAGCCCAATCTCTATTGCACCACGTCGGAGTTTTATGTTAAAGGGCCTCCTTCTATTTTTTTTAAACCATGAAAACTTTAGGTGAAAATGGAAAAAAAATTCCCTGGTCCGCCACTTTTTTAGATATCGAAAATTTCCTACACGATGCCATAAAGCTATATATCTAGTTTATAAATATATTGTTTTTTGCATTTTTTAATTTAACGGTATATAGCTGAATTCCTGTCAACCATAAAGATTTAAATTAAAAAATTTGTGTACTACCTTCGATATATATGTATTGAATGTCAGTACTTATAAAAAAAAAACATTCATCTTTTTCTCGAAAAAAATTTACACGATCAAAGTGATTTAGTTCCTCATGGTAGGAGTCGTGTGAAAATAGTTTAAGACAAAATTTCTTAAAAATCTGCACAAATCTTCTTTGAGGTCATATCGAAATGTATGCCAAATTTTATGAACCTTTACCATCTAGTAATCAAGATATTAATTTTTGAAAGTCGTCGCATTTTTTTATCTCCCATATAGGATTCCATGGTAAAAGTGGCAATTTTTTGAAATAAATATCTCGATAACCACATCTTGAAGCCTCTTTAAATTTTGCGTACATATTAATATGATTTCAAAGAAGCTCAGTATAAATTTTGAAAAAATTCTGTCTGAATCAATTCAAACAATGATTAAACATTTAGTTAACACGTACAGCCAAACTTTTGAATAGACCGTCACGCGACTCGTACACTAAGAAAAAAGTTTGTTTGAATCAACTAAACGGGCGGACACGGAGGGCGAAAGAAATATTTAGTTAATTTAACATGATATTTATTTAATTCAACTAAATTTTTGTTTCTGTGCATTTTGTTTTAGACACGAAAATAAATGTTTGGTTGAATTTAAAAAATATCATGTTAAATTAACTAAATCTTTCTTTCGCCCTCCGTGTCCGCCCGTTCAGTTGATTCAACCAAACTTTTTTCTCAGTGTACCTTAAGAAGTAATGGCCGTGTACCACTAACGCACGAAATTGAAGCCATAGCACGAGTGAATGAAAAAAAAACCTAGTAACTTTTTCGCATGAAATTCATTCGGTATATAGATATAAAATCAGCGACAACCGCAACGATCGGCTATCATGTCCTCGTAAACTTTGAGAACGACGTTCTCGTTGTCGTCGTAAAATAGAATGGAGGTGCTCAGGAGTTTGGTCGGTACGCAGCAGGGCCTGTGAACGTCGGCGACGAGGCCCATCTTGTGCACGATTCCCTGAACGGTCGCGTGGTTCGTCGGCTGTTGATCCTGGCTCAAAGGCGAGTCGCAGATCCCTTGACAACGGTAGGCGGAATATCCCTTGGGCGCGATTATCGACGATGACAAACCGATTTCGTTAAAATCGACGTAGAGCTCGCGCCTCGCGCACTCGGCGCTCGTCTCATTCCGCGTTGACTCGCTCTTCAATTCATCTTTCGCCGTTTCCGGCGCTTCCGAGCGTTTTCCACGTTTCCGGTAGGAAGGAAAATTCGTCTTTAATTTTTTCTCGCTCTTTCGCACTTTGGACCCTTCCTCCCGCATCACGGCTCGCTCGTAAATGTCCATTGAGACGAGCACTTCCGGCATTCTCGTTCGTGCGTCGGAGATTATTTTTTTCCCGGCTTCAAATTTTCCGCCCGGGACGCGAACCGTTTTCACGTCTCTGACCGTTCGGGTCTTTTTCACCCTCTCCAAATACTCGGACTCGCCGTTTCGCGACTTCTCGCTTCCCAGCTGCGTTCCCATACTGTACTCTTTACTGAGTTCCGGTCTCGTCAAATTTTCGGAATTCGCGAGTTTCGAGTCTCCGTTTCTCTTGTTACGTCTTGCGACTTCCACGTCGCCGCTCGGGTTCGCCGATCTCTCTTCCGGCTCGTCGTACGCGTGGGAATTCGCGTCCTCCGCGTCGCTGTCATACGTGTAATAGCGCGACGCGATCTTTTCCGCCTTCGAGAGCGGTCCCCGACCGTCGTCGTCGAATAAAACCAAAATTGGCTGTTTGCTGTTGTGATATTCGTTCCGACGTGAAAATTCGACCGTCACTCGTTCGTCAAAGAGATTCGAGGCGGTTACCATCAGGCCGAGATTCGGAGCACCGGAAACCCAGGCCAGAACCGCTTGCTTCACGTTGAAAACCTTTTTTTTACACACAACAAAAATTTACAGAGTTATCTATCAATTCGTGCATTTTTTAAGGTGGCTCATCAGTCAATTATAAAACGAGAGATTTTAATGAAATTTCGAGAGAATATTATTTGAGGTATGACAAGCATTTTCTCAAAAATTCAGGGTCGGTTGTCGAACAAATTTTTGTAAATGAGCTATGTGAAAATTTCGATTTTAACATTGCTCTTACAAGAGTTGGTCCAATTTTTAATAAATTTTGTTTGAAAACGATTCTGCATGTATGAGTCTCAATCAATTTTGACTATCATACGATCAAACATTGAACCGAGACGCGCAAAAAATGCATCTGTTTGTACAGATAATCTGTATAAAAATATTAGTAATAACATGTAATATTTTAATAACGCTAACTTGTATTAAAGATAATTATGCAAACTTAACATTGTCATTTGACAAAAAAATTTTATAAATAGAAATAAGCTGTGAATTTTGAAAAAAACCATTATTTTTGGTTATCCTGGGTTGTCATTGACATTTTTCAATAACAAAAAGGATAGTTCTGCTGTCTGTTACTTATTAATAAAAAATGTCAAATGACGTTTTATAATAAAAATGTTATTTAGAATAAACTATAAATAAAGTATCAATGGAAATATCATCAAAATTCAAAACTTTTATTTACATATAGTATCCTGAAAGATTATGATACGTTTTAGAAAGTTTTTTGATGTTATGATCTTGACTAGCATTGTCACTGATAAACCATCTTAAATGAATTATGTTTTAACGTTTACCTGCCAGCCGGAAGCGTGAGCGCCGACGTAATGAACGTTTAGCAATCTGTGAAGATCGGGCTCGGCCAAGCTTTTACCTTCCAAAACTTGGTAAACTCGTATCTAAAAAAATTTAAGATTACAAATTATATACTCTAAGATAAATAAGACCAGTAGTGATTTTAATGAATAAATAAATAAAAATTACCAAATAGTAGGGGGACGTGAGAACTGAGGGATGAATAAATTTGAGAGATGTCCGCTTTCGATACAAGTGCAATTCTGCTTCGAGTACAGATTCGTTCAGCTCGAGACCCGAAATGTTGAATAGATACAGGTGCGAGTACAAGGTATCTATTAAAATAAATGATCATTGACGGAAATGTTTTTAATTTTTATTTTAAACAAAAAACAAAAATTAGGTCATCAGCTGCATTCGTGTATGGTCTTAAACGACTTTGAATTTTTTTCCTTTTTTGGGGTTTCTTGAAGCATTTAATAAAATAATCCTAAATTTGGCATGAAATTATTTTATATATCTAAGGACAACATACCAAAAATTTGTCCATTTCTTTTATTTTTGAAACATTACTCATATATACATACTTACGAATAAGATAACAATGTTGACTACTTTATGTATATTCATGGGTGTATAGAACAAAAATAGAACAATATATGTATGCTATTTTATTATTCACCCTTTTGTCTCTAATTATTTCTTTTTATAAGATTTTAGACAAGAAAATAAATATCACAATTACAGCCTTATTTTCGTTCAAACGTAATCCTTTAATTGGACTCTGCCGAGCTCTTGAAAAATGACATAAACATTTTAAAACATTAATGTTAAAATAAATGAAAATAATTTGAAAAAAACACATTTTCGTCCAATAATTTCGACAATCATAATTTAAAATTGCAACTTTTAACACGATAATCTCTTATAAAAATATAAGAGACTTGTAGATAGTGAAACTTTTTTTTTATTCCATAAAACATTTTGTTATGTTAGATTTTTTAAACTTTGAGATATAATCTGAAAAGACCGTTTCATACAAAAGCTTCCTTGATGAAATAAGATTGTAGCGATACCTCTTTCAATAAAGCTTCGCACGACTTTCGCATTGTACGGATTTTTTCCGCGTGTGACACCACTCGGGTCCGCGATCGTGTTATACAATTCCATCATGAACTGCGGCGGAATTTTGTTACGATTCGAAGATTTCTCGGCATGGCCGCGAATGCCGAAAATCTGCAATTTCAAGGTATTGAATTCAAGTTTTACAATGAATGGCAGTACGTTAGATCTACTCTTCACTTCTCTACTCAAAACCATATTTTAAGCTAAATTTGGCCATTTAAATCTGCAGAAGAGTTTTTTTTTGAGTAAATTTATTCCAAAATGGTCAATTTTTTTATAGCAGTCAAATTCAAGATGAAATACGAAAAAATAAGGTCAGGGGTAGAGAAGTGAAGAGTATAGAACTAACTTACAGCCCGATGAATTTGAATGTGGAGTAAAAAACTGTTAATAAATAATATTTCACGAAAAACTGACCTTGTGCAAATTTTCGAGTCCTTCCTCGCGTTGGTCGACGTTGTTTTCATCCTGTCTGTAAAAAACGTCACCGATGCGCCAGGAAGGAGATGTCGATTCGGTTTCGTCGTCGATCTCGAGGAATTCGGTCGGATAGGCTTCGACTCGGTGATAAATTGATACGGGCCGTAGCACGAGCACAGCGACGATCGACGCGAGAACGTGAAAAATCACCTTCATCTCTTCGTAACTTAATTTCTGCACACGTAACAATAAAATATATGCAGCGATCCGAGAATTCACTGGAACTCACAAGATTTTTTATTTCCTCGACGCGAGATTCAATTGTTTATCCGTAACAATTTTTTTCCATCGTTTCCCGATTAAATCCCGACAATTATCAAAACTTCCTCGACATCGCTCGAAGCTCGATTTCCGATAATAACGAGCCAACGGGGAGAAGAACAGCGGAGAAACGATAACGACGATGATAACTACGTTTCCGACGATCTCGGCGCGCTGTGTTGACGCTAAGTGGCATATGGGAGATCTTCGTCGCGGAGAGTCACCTTTATGCTATGCCGAGACCGCGTTGCCTCCCCCGCGTACTGCCCCCCGCGATATATTGACGACTACGACGACCACCGCGCTACCAAGAAAAATATCAGCAGGACGCACCATCGGTTCCCCAATAAAACCGGCCCGGTCATTCATTGTCCATTCATCCCCAAATATATATACCTTTTATCAAAAATCATCATTTATCGTTCGTATTAATTGTATCGAATGAATCATTAAAACGGTATTTTTAAACATTATTTTTTTTAGAATGTTTAATGTTAAAAAGATCAGTCAAGGATGTACAGGGCATATAGTATATGGCACGCCGTTTTGCTATTTCTTAATAGAGACATAAAAATTAAGCTTCATGAAAAGATTTTTCATTGTGTCTAGACATATTTTCAACTTGTTGAATTTTTATGAAAATCGAACAGAAATTATCGACAACATTATGTTTATAAACATAAAATTAATTCGCTATTTAATTTTACCTTATAGTCATATATCCGTATAGTTAAAATTATGTGGATAATATTAAACGAATAAAAATTATGTTATAACATAAAAATAATTCAAATTACACGTAGAAAGATACGAAAAATCTCGAATTTGTATTATGTTATAACATAAATTTAATTCTATTCTATTAAATCATGAGATAATATCAATGCATATATTTGAAGCTTGATAAGCAAAAGAAATACAACAATTAAAATGAAGCTTGCTTCATATTAATCCCGTGAATTAGAATTAAGATACAGCTTTTAAAAAATAGGGAAATTAAATCATGCGAATAATCATTGAAATGTTTTGAATTGAAATGATGCTTCGACATAATAAAAATTTGCATTTTTTTAGATGGGCTACAGCCATTTTAATTGCAAATATAATTTACAATTATAAATAAGATGAATTTTTATTATGTATCGACATAATTTTAATTCAATAATTAAATTTACGTAAATAATTTATTTTGTTTTTACGAACAAAAATTATATACATAATTTTTAAATGATGCAGATAATTTTAATTCCCGAATTACAATTATTTCATATTTCTAAATTTTTCAAAAATCTTTAACACCAGTTGCAAAAAGGAGCATTTATGCTTATTTTGATTAATAAGATATATAAACATCATTGCATTATAGTAAGCGTGAAATTTGCAATTTTCATAGTGCACGACATCGATTAACTTTTTCGGACAATCCGATCGCACGATCCGATCGCGAATTGACTTGATTTTACACACGCAAGGGTGTAGAGAGGAAAGGGGGTTGATGACGAATTACGCGTGACTGAGAAGTGTCTTGTACATATATATATATATAGAATATGTCCGCTATCCGCTGTGTTATTTATACGATGTTCGCCCACGCAAACGCGAATAACCGGACGGCACTCCTGTCTCAAAGTCTTTTGGTCTCTTTTGCCCTCGTTCCTTCTCCGTTTGCATTCCGGCGGACGTACTCCGGGAATCACATCGTCACTGTCGGAAACATTCCAAATGTGCGAGTAACAAATATGAGAATAAACAAAATATATATTTTCAAAACTTTATTTCAATTCACACTGACAGAAAAATATGTGGTCGAACTTGCCATACAGTACGACAACTATACATTGATTGGTATTCAGGAAATAAATTAATTATTTTTGAATCCTGTTATAATTGATTCTCAGAAACTACAAATTTTGAGTGAATTTTCGGACACATCTCATACTCGTATTTTTCAAGCAGACGAACTGAAATTTAATTATGTTAAGCAGTGTACGCTATACTAGAGCGTGACATTCTTCGAATTTCACAAAAAAAACCAAAGTAAAAGAATTTTTTTTTCGTTTTTTGAAAATCCAATAATGTCATGCACTAGTATATTTAAATAAATCGCTTCAAAAAAATTATTTTATACAGTCACTGATATGTATGATAAATACCTTTTTTGTAATCTCGATTTATTTTGTAGTACATCTGAAAAAAAATTCCGTAAAAGCCTATTTTTTGGCCTACAGTGACCTACCCCCTTAATAACAATAAAGTTGTACCAAACAATTTCGAGCAGTTTGAGAAATTCCAAAACAGCTATTTAACGTAGAATGCATATATTAAATTCAACTATAAAAATACACTTAGTTGTATAACAATGAAAGTTTATAGTTGTCACTTTATAGTAAAATGTATGACTATCGCGATTCTTCTCTAATAAGTGCACGGGAAACTGGTTGATGCGACAACGAGAATCGTCAGGGACGAAAAATATTTCTGGATTACGATAATACGGAGAAATGAGGCTCGAAGACGAAGACAATAATTCCGAACCACTTAATGGGAAACGTATAAGCCCCGAGTGTAATCTCTGGCTCGATTGGACACTTTGCAGTTTCCGACGCCCAACTAGAATGAGCGTAACGAATCTTCTCACTCCCCTCAATTACTCTCAATGATCTCGTTATCCCATTCGAGAGGGAAATACATCTCCGTACATCTCTTTATCCTGCCTCTTGCAGTATTATGTCCCATTGTACGATAATTTCTGTTTATTCTCGTCGCTTCTTCCGAACTTTGACCTAGACTTGTTGTCTGTAAATACCTATAGACTATCATTGTTCATCAAAATCAGAAAAATTGAAATGTTTCTTGAAAAATCTTAACAATTCTACGTGTTAATATGGCACGCCATTTTTGTTATTAAATAGAGTCATAAAAATTCATTTACAGAAAATTAAGCTTAATGAAAATATTTTTCATTATGTCTAGATATAATGTTAATCCATTGAATTTTTATGAAAATCGAACAGAAATGATCGACAACATTCAAATTAGGTCTAGACATAAAATTAATTCACTATTTAATTTTATCTTATAATATAATCATAGTATATCCATAGTTAAAATTATGTAGATAATATTAATTAAATACTGAAATGTAGATAATATGAATTTAGAATTAAAATTAAGAATTAAATTTAATTACTGAATTAAAATTGAATTAAAATTAGACCTAGATATATTAATAAAAATTCATCTTATTTATAATTGTAAATAATATTTGCTACTAAAATGACTATGGCCCATCTAAAAATGCAAATTATTATATCGAATCATCATTTCAATTAAAAACATTTCAATGATTATTCTCATAATTTTAATTCACAAATTTTTTAAAAGCTGTATCTTAATTTTAATTCACGGGATTAATACGAAGAAAGCTTCATTTTAATTCTTGTATTTATTTTGATTACCAAGCTTCCACTATATGCAATAATATTATCTCGTGATTTAATAAAATTGAATTGAATTTATACGTTATAACATAATATAAATTTGACATTTTCCGTATCCCTCTACGTGTAATTTGAATTATTTTTATGTTATAGCATATAATATTGATTCGTTCTTAATATCCACAGCTTCAAAAAAATGTACTTGAAAACATGAGTGCATCATATTAAATCAGCTATTCCATTTTTTTTAAGTTCTCAAAATGTTTGTAATAAATAGCAAAACGGCGTGCCATATGTTAATATATTTTTCAGCCATTTGATAATCATTCGGAAATTTTGAAGATTTTTCATACAAAACACGTGATAATTCTGATAATCCTTATAATGTTAATTATGGCTTTTTTATAAAAAAAAAATTCTTATAATTTCCAAATTACCATTACCACAGTACGAAAAACAATTTTTTTTGCGAGCCGAATTCTCTCAGTGTATCTATTTTAAAAGCAGTTTAGCCGAAAATGTGGAAGTGAATTGGGCGAAGTTGTAGAAAATTTGGAAGACATTTATTCGTAAATACATTGAATTCGTTGAGGCCGAATGAGTTAACAAGCGAGAAAAAACGACAATTCTCGTTCGTCATCGGTGTTAACTAAATTGAAGAATTCATGTCAATGTTGCCTCTATGTTGCGAAATTGGCAGAATTGTGTCGGTCAAATGTTGCGATAACGCTGATCGTCACATATTTTAGTCCGCCACGTGTCCCTCGAGTCTCTCCGAAGATTTTTCTAGACACACGCACACTCGGCGATCTGAATTATTTCCCTCCTCGATCCTCTTCGTGTTCTTGAATGCGAAAAAAAAAACATTTTTATTTTATTTCCACTTTATCATTTTTTTTAGTTTATTTATGAAAAATCGTCAAATTTCTCACCTGTACTCGTGAATTTTCAAACTGGCAGGCGTACACGTGTGTTGCTTCGAGTATAGACCAGCCAAACATCGACTTGGCTCCTTTTTGTCTCTCAAAAGACAAGTCTCCGTCTCGTTACCGGGACACGAACCGACGCACTGGCCAACGTTTATCTGCTACTTCAGAAAAATTTACGAACGTTTATTACAAAAAAAAAAGAATCATAATATGCACAATGGAAAATAATGCTTATCGACAATTGAAAATTCTCTTGAAACGAACCTTAACAATTGGTTTGACGTCTGTCGTATTCGTTCCTTCTTTTATCTCGATTTCACTGAAATCCATTACGACCTCGGTATGATCCATTCTGTAGCAATTTCCAGCGCAGCCGCATTTTCCGATGACTTGATAAACTTCATCGCCTTTGCGGAAGAAAATAATGGTGAATTTTCAATGAAGATTTTAAAAAATCTTAAAAATTAAAAAAATTGCAAAAAATTGCAGAAGCTATTTGTCCGGCTGTGGACCTTACTAAAACAGAGACATCCGTCCCTAGAAAAAATGTTTGAAATATTGGCCAATATTGGCCCAGCATTGGCCCAACTGTCAACGTCAAACATTTGTTTCAAGGGGTGTCAAAACTGCTGCACAGCCGCCATTATGAAATTAATCACTTCAAAAAAATTATTTTATACAGTCACTGTTTATGTATAATAAACGCACCCTTTTTGTAATCTCGATTAATTTTATAGTACTTTTGAAAAAAATCCGCAAATAGCCTATTTTTTTGGCCTCTATATAGAGTAGCCTACCCGCTTAATTGAATTGCGTCAATTTGTATCATTTGTTATTTTTATTTTATACAAATAAAAAAATTATACTTACCATTGGGACCAGCAACGCTGACGGTTTGATTTTTGAGCGGTCTGCAGCCAGAATCTTGAAAAAAACATTGTGTATTTAGTGAAAAAATTTATTGCAGAAGTGGAAAAAATCATATTTTCTTGATCGAACCTTTCGAGCAGGAACCCATGCAAACGCCGACGTCGATCATAACCTGATGAGGCGTTCCCGAGTGAACGAACTGAGTAAAAGATTCTCGCCTGCATGCCAATTCGAGGGAACAGTCACAGGAATCGATCACCTCGATCACTTTGACGCCTTGAAGGGTTGACACTCTTTCGAGACGTACAGCTCTCGGGTAACAGTGAGAATTCGGGGAGCATCTCTGAAATAACAAATTTTTCATTTTCATCAATTATAAACATTTTTTCAGTCGAATATTCTATTCAGATGCTCGAATGAAAAAAAATATTCGCGAATATTTTTTATTCCGCATATTTTACGATGTTATATGCCCTAAATAATACCATCCCAACAAGTTCATTCCTTTTTGGTTTGAATTTTGAAAGATTGGGTCAACCCTTACGTTAAAAAGCTAAAAACTTTTTACCATAGCTATACGAGCTATACGAGCAACTTAGACATTTTGTCAACGATTAAAACATTTTTAAGAATAAGTTGAAGAGATAGTCTGTGACAAAAATGAGCTTTTCACAACAAATTGATGAAATTAAGACTTCATATTTTGCCATAAAAATGTAAATAATTTATTTACTTTTATTCATTATATCAATTATCATTTTAGACACTTTTCCCGTATAAAGCAATGCTCGATCAATGCTTAATAATTTCATGTTACTCTCCAAATTATCTCACACGGATATGCATAATAAAATTTCAAAAATTTATCCAAATGTCATATTAAAAAAAAATATTTCGGATACGTTCTTAACCATTGGACGTATCCCGCGTATGTGCAAGCTGGAAATGGGTTTGCGATTTGTGAAAGGCGAAAGATGTGGCGCAGAGGCAAATTATTTATTAGAAACCGTATTCACGATGTGGCCAGGCCACGCGAGCGGGATACGCGGAGCTCGATGGCCTCCTGGGGATCGAGAATCTCGATTCGACCTTCCAAGGACGCCGGATCCTGGTCCGCGATTGCATTTTACAATCGCCTCGAAACTCGAATATGCTGAAGTCATCCTACGCCTGATATGCCAATTTACGATTGTGTGCATGTAGTAATAATGATAATAATAACAAAATAATAAAAGCGTGCAAACACGTCCTTTTGGTCCCAGGTTGTTTTCCTCTAGACTTATTTTTTTTCCTCTCCTTCTGCATCCTTCTCTCTCCTGATGCAATCTGCTCCCAGTTAAACGAGCAGCTCAGGAGGACATAAAGAGCCTGCAAAAAGGAGGATCTCTCTCGAAGCACCAATCCTGTTGCATCACGTGACGAAAATAGCCCATCGCAAGATTTATCAGCAAAACAGGCTCCTTATCATTCAAAGAACTGGCTCCCTTTTATAGCCGAGCTTACAACGTATACGGATAAATAAATTAACCCTCGTCCACCGTATTTTACGTCTGTGTTTACGAAATATAAATAAGCTTCGTTTTATCAATAACGTTTTTTACCCTTATTCGATTTTCTTCTTTTAATTTTGAATGATGCAAAAATATTAAAAACTTGCGATCAATGAAATTTTTCAGGGAATCGTGCCACTATTAGTGCTATTGATGGACCAAAATGTCCAATATATAAATATAAATTTCAGAGTTGTAATGAAGCTGTACAGTAATTGTATAAGACATTTGGTATACAGATATCATTTGACTGAGAAATTTAATTTTAAAATATACTATTATATCATCAAGCTTCATGGAGTAATGTTTATGATATATATAGTTTTAATCTTGAATTTTAAAAAATTATATTCATCAGGAAAAAAATTAAAATTCCACAATTATTCACTACTCTGATTTTTTGTTAAAAAGTTGTGCAATTTTTTGTGTTGCAGCTAGACTATTTATTGACAACTTGAACATATTTTATTTATTTATTTTATTATTAACAATTTAAACATTATAGTTCATAAAAATAAATATCATTTTAATGAAATATAATATTTAAAAATTCGTAAATCTATTAAACAAATACACTACTATATAAAATTTGTTTTTGGTTCATGAAAATCTCAAATTTTTTTCATACTCAGAAACAATATACGAATATTTACATCGTTTTGATCATCAGCTAATCTTTTTTTATGCTCCAATTTTCTACGCATTTAGTAAAATTATTAAAAATGACCAAACAGTAATTTTGAATGTCAAGTAGAAATATTTCGACATTTTTTCTGAAAGATAATCAATTGACTACTGAAATTCAATACGAACGCCTAAAATTTGAAAGAATATTCTTATTTTTTCTTTTATTTTAAAATCCATTTTTCGACTGACGTTGAAAAATGGAAAAAATATATGTGCTCGCAAAAATGTGGACAACAACCGGAGCCGAACCAAAAAATATCCAAGAGCAACCGATCCGCATTCCACGATCGCCCCCATTGGCCGGCTCGCCCTCGTATGTTACGAAGTTTTGCGCCTCCAATCATTGATCTCACCCTTCCCTCTCCTTCCCCTGTTTTTTATATTGCCAACAGCAAGAATATTCGCAAGAACCTGTATGGGTTGTTCGAATCGAAATTGTTTACATTTATCATGTATGATATTCTAAAACGCTTTCAGTGAAAAAAAACTATATGAATGTATAAGGAAATTTATTTTTATATTTTTCCAATCAACGAAATGTTTGATTGAATATATGAATTTAAACCACTTTGACCGAACGAAAAGAGAGTATATTTTCTACAATTTTTTTCGAGAAAACGATGAATTTTTTTTTATGAGCACTCGTATTCAATATATGCATATCAAAGATAATATATAAATTGTTTTATTTAAATCATAACAATAATTTACGGTGTACGTCGTTTCTAAAAGGACACTGCGACGAAGTTGCTGGTTAATGATTGACAGTAATTCAGCCACACGATTATTCGTAAATATACAAAACCAATATTTATAAAGTAGATATGCAGCTCTATGGCATCATGTAGAAAATTTTCGATATCTAAAAAAAATGGCAGACCAGCGAATTTTTTTTCATTTTTACCTAAAATTTTCATCCTCTTGGAATAAAAATTGAAAGAGGCCCTTTATCAAAAAAATCCCTACGTGGTGCCATAGAGACTGGATTTACGAACATTTTGAGACTTGATTCATGCAAATTAAATGAATAGTTTTTTAAATATACTATCAACCAGATTAAAAATGTAGTTTCTAGAAAAACGCGTTTGCTGCTTGGCTTGATCGTGCATTGAAAAAGTTTCTCATAAAATACTGTATCTCCGTGAATTTTACGAATTTCTTTATAAAATTTGCTGAGAGCATTCTCAGAAAATGTATCTTTTAGCTAATGAAAGAAAAAAAAATGAATAAAAAATGTCAAAGTGGTTTAGTGCCTCATTACATTTTTTATGACTTTAAACTTTAAAAATATTCTTTCCCATGTGATATCCATATAATTAAAAATATTTTTAAATTGCGGAATAAAATAGACAGTGTTGTGCAGTGAATAAATTTACGATATTTTGTAATGTAATTCGAAAAGTAAAGGAATCGATCAATTTTGCGTAGACCGGCCGATATGTATTCTTCGGTCTTGTGGATCACGCGATCACATGACCGCATTCCGGGCGATCCTTAAATTCTTTATCTTCGTCTCCCGGAGCTGCGCCTCTCGCGCCCTTTTTTGTCGAAAATTTCGTTGACCGAAGTCATCGTCCAGAGAGCTCGCCCATCGCCCTCGCGTTATCGTAAAACTTCGATCCGCCGACGTTTCCAACCATCAGCAAAGGCTTTCATCGATTTCGTTTGACGTTTTTAAATCATTTTTAGAGTTCCATAAAATTCGAAGAAAACACGAGAAGTGCATTCCAATCGATACGATATGCGAATTTTTCGATATCATAACTGCATATACGATATTTAAAGTATAAAATAATAAAACTCAATTCAAATGAAAAAAAAACTCAAGTATATTTGTTAAGAAAATTACTACTACATCCTAGCATATTATTTAACCAAAAATGCATAATATTCTATAAACCTTTAGAATATTCATTATTTAACAACAAAGTTAATTTTCCCTATACATGAATTTATACTCTGCGAGTCACAGAAATTTGTGAAATTATCAAAGTTTGTTAAATAATTGTAATTCAGTTAATTTAACCATTTATTTATCAGGTCAAATAGACGTTAATTTTTTCAACAGAACTTCTATTCAAATAAAAAAATTACAATAAACCATATCAAATTTAGGGATGTGCGAATAATTAGAATTTACGAATTATTCGTATCGAATCGAACATTATTATTCGGTTTGTTCGTAACTCGAATTATTTATTCGAACGCTATTTTGCACATCCCTAATAAAGTTATATCATTAAAAAAAATTGTTTTCTCGGTGTACTTGATAAATATAATAAATGAAAATATAAACCTGAACCGCTGGACGACTTGCATCTCCCGGATCATCAGAAACGTGTCTTGGACAGAGTCTGCGACAGTGGCCAGCGTCTATTCTGATAACTTCTCTGGAAATACCTAAGGAGAGATTAAAAAAGTTTTCGTATAATAAAATAAAAATATGAGCGTCGAATCATCGACTCGCTATTCGAAAAATCCGCGATCGATCGAGCGTGGTCAAAATCACAACGTGAGAAAAGAAGGGAGGTGGAATTCGCGTTGTATTAAATTAGAACGAGGTGGAAGAGGGACACATTCGAATGAAAAATATACGCGCGATATCTCCTTATTGGGACCAGGGTGGATGACTGACAAAAAAAAGCTCGATGATATTTTCGTCGATTTTGAGTGGGCGACTCGGTTATGCGTGGGCACAGATATTTTTGATTTTTTTTATATTTACTTTTTTGTGCCAAAGTACGCGCAAAAATGCCATAGCGTCATAATATTCAATCAATTTTCACTACTAATTTTCCATCACGTTTTTTAATTAAGTTGTTTAATAATCATACCATAGCATTAGATAAGGAAAAAATTAATAAATATAAAAATGTCATTGTTGTAATTTAATGTTATTTTTGCAATCTTTTTCTCGCATTTCGTCACCGCTATCGGTCGACCCACTGGTATGGGACCGATTGTCAATTGAGCGCACGACGCAAAGGGTGACAACCGGATGTCAACTCGTATCCTCGTTCAACACTATTCGCCAATTGATTTAATTTAAAAATACGAATAAATAAATAAATTTTCTACAACAGTTGCGATTACATCTTTTAAAAATATTATACTCATTTTTTTATTAACATATGGCACGCCGTTTTGTTATTTATTACAAACATTTTTTGATCTTAAAAAAATTTAATAGTTGATTTAACATAATACACGCATGTTTTCAACTACATTTTTTTGAAGGTGCGGATAATAAGAACGAGTCAAAATTATGTTTTAACATAAAAATAATTCAAATTACACGTAGAGAGATACGGAAAATATGGAATTTATATTATGTTATAACATATATAAATTTAATTCAATTCTATTAAATAAAGAGATAATATTAATAGTGGAAGCTTGATAATCAAAATAAATACAGGAATTAAAATGAAGCTTGCTCCGTATTAATCCCGTGAATTAGAATTAATATACAGCTTTTAAAAAATTTGTGAATTAAGATTATGAGACTAAACATTGAAATGTTTTAAATTGAAATGATGATTCGATATAATAAAAATTTGCATTTTTTAGATGGGCTATAGTCATTTTAGTTGCAAATATAATTTACAATTATAAATAAGATGAATTTTTATTAATATGTCTAGACCTAATTTTAATTCAGTAATTAAATTTACGTAGATAATTTGGAATTTGTATTTTAATTCTGAATTAAAATTATCGTCATAATTTTTATTCTGAATTCATATTCACAGTATTTAATTAATATTATCTACATAATCTTAACTATGGATATACTATGATTATGTTATAAGATAAAATTAAATAGTGAATTAATTTTATGTCTAGTCATAATTTGAATGGTGTCGTTCATTTCTGTTCGATTTTCATAAAAATTCAATGAATTAAAATTATATCTAGACATAATGAAAAATATTTTAACGAAGCTTAATTTTCTGTAGCTTAATTTTTATGACTCTATTAAATAGCAAAACGGCGTGCCATACCAACACGAGTTAAAATGTGTATTTTATTAATAGCTTTATTAATATCTGACCTTCACCGACGTCGATCATCTTCTCGTGTCTGGCGCAACAATGATGTTGACGATTTTCATCGTGACTTTTCCCGATGTCGTCTAAACTGCTAGCAGTTTCAGAATTTTCAGCCCGTACTGCAACCAAAAAAATCATTAATTAGAATTTTTTCTATAATTCAAAAGAAATTTTAATTATGAAATCAAATTCGATATTAATCGTACTGTATAACGTGAGTAACAGTATTGTAATAATATACCTTTGCGTACCTAGTCGAACATTTCCAAAACGGAATAACAGAAGAAAAGTGCCGAGTAGAATCCGGCACCACCAATTCGATTTTAGGTAGTTTTTCATTTTCTCACTACTGAAAAAATGTCTATATTTATATAGACGAAGCGTGTCTCAAACTTCACGTGGTCAGAGATGATCGAGAATAAGCTTTCACCTAACGATTCTCATTAATTTATTTCGTTTTCACCGTTATTCTAATATTTAGACTTAAAAAAAATAGTTTTACAAATAATTTGGTTGTAAATATTAAGTAATTTTGCAAAGTCCAGTAAAGGGAAATTGATTATACTGAAGGTTATTAAAATTGACAATAAAATGAGTGCCAAGGGTGAATCGAGAATGTTTGAGATAAATCGATCGATACAAAGGGCCAAGTTTGCCCACGCAGGTTGCGATCTGCGGTAAGACTGATGAGACTGGGTGAAACACGTTCCGTCCATCCTGACAGCCACCGATCTCTATTAAAATCTGTCTCTCTCACTCGCCGGTTACACGTTTTGCGACAGAGCGGTTCATCACGATATTGAAACTGTATCGAGAAATCGAAGGGCGCCAAGTGCGAAAAATGCCTCTTGATGATATAGTTCCAAGTATCTTCTACATTATGATGAAAAGTGTAGCAATTAATGCAATTGATGCAAATGTTTCATCATGCCCATAAATAATGTACTTATTTTTTACGTACATTTTTTACATGTAAAAATTATAACTTTAAAGTGATAAAAATTACACTTTATCACTTGTATTTATCACTTTATTAAAGTGATAAATACAAAAAAAAATACTTTAGGAATAATTCTCCAAAAGCTTATTCATGTTCATTATTTTATAATTACAAAATTGTAATTATAAAATTGTAATTACAAAATTGTAATTATAAAATAATGAACATGAATAAGCTTTTGGAGAATTATTCCTAAATTTAGGGGTATACGAATAATTCGTAAATTCGAATTATTCGTATCGAATCGAGTATTATTATTCGAGTCGAAATTCAAATTGAATTTTCGAATCATTTGAATCAAATGATACTATTCGATTCGATTCGAACGCTATTCGCACATCCCTACTAAATTTAGGTTTAAAAATTATGATGAAATTTGTAATCGATTTATTGAATTAGCATTTAAAATTTAGCATCGTGCTCGTGGAACATTCGTGCACTTATTTTGAAAATAAATTAAAAACTATGTCGCATCATTGTAAATTTTTATTTATATTGTATATATGTATATCTATAGTAGTGTAAATTGTATATAGATATATTATATAATAATTTTAAAACCTTTTCGCCAAATTTTTTTAATTTAATTATGTGAATAATTAAACCGTTTGAATTGTTAAAGATATATGTCCAAGTGTTTAATTTTGATACTCTAGCTAAAATACAAAAAATTAGCAACTTTTTCGCAATAATAAAAGAGTCTGAATTTTGTGAATTAAAAGTTAAAAATTTATTTTTTACTGGAATATTGCATGGCCTATATATATATGCCAATATTTACATCCTTAAAATTATCAAATCGAGATTAAAAATACGAAAAAAATACACTAACAAAAAAGGACATTTTATGTTATTTTAATCCATAAAATGTACATTCTCGCAAAATGTAATTCAATACGTGACATCAAAGGTGGCTGTCAAATTCAAGCAAGTATTGAATATATAGTGATTGGCAGTGACATCCCCAATCCCCACCGACCGCAGGCTTTCCCCACGATCTCCACGTTTCAAGTTCCTTTGATGTGAGTGCAATCAATTTCAATTTCTGTAAATATAGAGTATATTTTTTTTACGAGCGCGAAGTGAAAATTAATTTTTTTAAACTGTCAGGTTAAAATAAATTTTAATCAAATTTTTGTAACTGAATAAGTGCCTATCGAATCGAGTTTACGTTCGTGCGTTGTGACGTATTAGGTTATGTTTATGATCGACACGCGAACTTTGTACACGTAAGTAAAATGTGAAATTATGTATTTAAAAAAAACATAGTATGAAAACTTATAGAAAAATGATTTTTCCAAAATAAAAAATTTACATTTTGTGTTTTCAATTATCTGTTCTGTCAATTTTTATTTTTCTAACCTCTATATGGTGCATTTTCTAAATGTTTTACACCGATTTATCGCTTTCATTATTTTTCCTAGGTGAAAATGTCTAAATCTAGAAAAAGTTTATCCACTTGGATTAACTGTGATAACTGTCACTCATCGATGACCCAGAAAGAGGTATCTGCGCACGAAACAGAATGTCCACCACGCATTAAAGATTGGAGTCATAATTACATACGAGATGAAGTTTTATACAGTACTCTGGAGACTTATTCATCCCAAGGTAATTATTTCGTTAAACAAAACTGTTTTCCAGTTAATTTACCATTCAGCTTTTTTTTTGACGACACAAATTTTTACATTAAATATATTTTCAGATCCCCCAAAAAACATATCTGAATTGGAGATGAATAACATGATTTTTATGGCCCAATCAGCAATGCAAATGTGTAATATTTCAATAGGAGAACAAGTGATTGTTGATGGCACAGAAAATGTAATAGTCAAAACTGCCTGGCCAACCGAAGACAAGACTCTTATGAGCGTATCTATGACTAAACAAGGTAAATATAAATAAATGTTCCAATAATCATATTTGTCTGAAAATATTTTTTTTTCAGCTTTCGAAAGCAGCGGGATAAAGGGTCAAGTCAAGGTATCAAGATTACCGCACGAACCTTCCATTGCTCGGGAAATAGAAATTTTATATACAGGAAAATTCTCAATGACAAAGGTTACGCCTGAGTTGGACGTTCTTGTAAAAAGTTACAACGAAAGAAATATATTTTGCATCGGGAATCGCATAAGCATACCTTATTATGGTAAAAATCTAGCTTTCAAAGTAGTGGCGATGAAATCTGATAATTCCATCGAGAATGACAATTCTCATGATCTTTCTGATAAATTCAACAAAATTCAAATATCCGATGGTGAGACAAATAAAGACTTTTGCAAGGCTGTATACAGTACCAAATGGAAAATTAATCTTGGCTCGAAGAAAGAGCAAACGACGACTCCTTCCAAATCAAATATAACGATAGAAGACCTTGGAGGATATGAGAGTCTCATCAACGATCTGAGAGACGTGGTGGACGTGGCGCTGGGAAAGTGGAGAAGAATAAAAGGATTCAGCGTTCCCCGAGGGATTTTGGTCTACGGTACAGCCGGGGTTGGAAAGACTGTGATTACGAACGCAGTTATGTCCGAGTACGAGAACGCGAGAATATTCGCCATCAATAGTTGGGAGATCCAGAGCAAAGTTGTCGGTGAAACGGAATCTCGATTGGCCGAAATCTTTCAAAAAGCGCAAGACGAATGTCCGAGCATAATTTTTGTCGAGGACGTAGAAAGCCTGTGTCCTCGAAAGGGCAGCACGAATCAGGAGAACGATAAAAAAATCTACGCGGCGTTCGTTAAACTGCTGGATGGTCTTCGAGAGATCGAGGCGAACGTTGTCGTGCTCGCGACGACTGCGAAACCGGATCTGATCGACGGTACGCTCCGTCGTCCCGGAAGACTCGACAAAGAGTTCGAAATATGCGCTCCAACGCCCCAGATGAGGGAAAAAATTCTCACTAGAATGTTGAATAAAATGCCAAACCGTTTGAGCAGCGAAGATATCCAACAAATCGCATTCACGACTCACGGATTCGTAGCCTCCGATCTTTACGGTCTATGCTCCCAGGCGGCAATGTACGCGATGAAGAGACACCACTGCGATCGTAAGTCGAACTCGGATACCGTCGAGGAAATCAAATTGGAATTCGAGGACTTGAACAGAGCTCTCAGAATCGCAAAACCTTCGGCGATGAAAGAGGTCGTTGTTGAAGTTTCTAATGTCAAGTGGGAGGAAATCGGTGGACAAAGGGCCTTGAAGCTGAAGCTGAAACAAGCTGTCGAGTGGCCTCTCAGACATCCAGAAGCTTTCGCGCGTCTCGGCATAACTCCGCCCAGAGGTCTTCTCATGTTTGGTCCTCCTGGCTGTTCCAAAACGATGATAGCCAGAGCCCTCGCCACTGAAAGCAAATTAAATTTTCTCAATATCAAGGTAAACAATAAATTAATTATCTATACTAAAAAGCTTGAGTTAAACGTTTTCACATCAGTTTTTATTTTCTGAGTTCCTTCACATCCGAGAGGTCTTCTGAAATATGAAAAAGAACATATTTTAAAGATTTACTGATTATGTGAATTCCTCGAAGCTGTGAAGTTTCTGGACAGAGTCTGTGAGATTCCATGAATAATTAATGAAAAAAGACTCCAGACGAAAGAAAATTAAACATTGTCCAGAAGCACGCTATGAAACAGAAAAAAAATGTTATTTTAACTTTACTTACTTATTTTATTTCCTTCTATCGATTATAGGAAGTTTTTGTTGCGAACTGTTTTCTCGTCAAAGAAGAACTGACAGGAAAGACAAAAATGACAGCAATTTAAATATGCTTTTAATTATTTTTATTTTAAAAACGAAACATTCTTCGTTTTTTAATTTTTTGACAACTCGCAAATGTCAAAAAAAAACATGTTTTAGGGGCCCGAGCTCTTCTCGAAGTGGGTCGGAGATTCAGAGAAAGCCGTACGTGAAATATTCCGAAAAGCCAGACAAGTTGCACCGTCCATTATTTTTATCGATGAAATCGATGCTCTCGGTGGTGAACGAGGTACCTCATCGAGTGCTGGTAGCAGCAATGTTCAGGAACGCGTTCTCGCACAACTTTTGACAGAACTCGATGGTGTAACAGCCCTGGGAAACGTAATTCTGGTCGCTGCTACGAATCGACCCGATAGGATCGACAAAGTTCGTAAATAATCATTTTATTTTCATATTTTCAATGGTTTTTAAGATGGCTCATCAATGAACTAAAAATCGGCAGATATATTTAAAATTTTGAAAGGGTATTATTTATTATATAAAAAACAAAATTTGAATATATTAGGATCAGTTGCCAGGCAAATTATTGCAAACGAGCTAATAAAATTTTGCATTTTAACAATGCTTTCATAGGGATTCATTATATTCTCATCAATTTTGCATTTTAACAATGCTTTCATAGGGTTTCAATTATATGCTCATCAAATGTGACATTATACTGTTTAGCAAAAACGAGAAATTTTGTTCAAAATTGAAAAACTTCAAGATAAATTCTTAAGCTTTCCAACGATGTGTAATAAACTGGGTATTACCAGGGAATTTTTTTCATACATTTTATTTGAAAACGATTATGCATGTATGAGTCTCAGAACCAACTTGACTATCATGCGATCAAACATTGAACCGAGACGCGCAATAAATGCATCAGTCTGTACAGACTGTCTGTATAAAGATATTAGTAGTAACAGATAATATTTTGATAACACTAACTTGTATTAAAGATAATTATGCAAACTTAACATTGTCATTTGATTTAAAAAATTTTATAAATAGAAATAAGCTGTGAATTTGGAAAAAAACAATTATTTATTTGATTATCCTGGGTTATCATTGACATATTTCAAAAAGAAGAAGAATAGTTCTGCTGTCTGTTGCTTATCAATAAAACGTCAAAAGACACTTTATAATAAAAATATTATTTATAATAAACTATGAATAAAGTATCAATGGAAATATCACCAAAATTCAAAACTTTTATTTACATACAGTATTCTGAAAGATTATGATAAGTTTTAGAAAGTTTTTTGATATCATGATTTTGACTGATGAGCCATCTAAAACCAGACGTTTTATAATTATTTCCATTCATTTTTAGGCACTTCTGAGGCCTGGTCGTTTCGATAGAATCGTCTACGTTCCACTTCCGGACGCTGAGACGAGGAGCGAAATCTTCGCCAACAAATTTAAGAAAATGCCCGTTTCCGACGACGTTCACCTGATAGACCTCGTCGAACTTTCGGAAGGCTATTCAGGTGCTGAAGTTCAGGCGATTTGTCACGAGGCTGCTATGAATGCTCTCGAGGAAAACCTCGACGCGAATATCATAACGAAAGAACATTTCGCAGCGGCCTTCTCGATCGTGACACCGAGGACCCCAGCCAGCCTCATCCAGCTTTATGAAAATTATGTTAACAATCATAAATAAATGTACGCATTCCAAAATCGGCGAGCGATATTTTTTTATCATTAATTAGTTTGCATTTTTTTACAAACAGGAAAAAGAGCGTTTTTCATATGTGTACAGTAATCTTTAAAGTAAATTTAATAACTGAGTCACCGAAGGAGACGACGCAATAATTTTCAATACAGAAAATAAATGTCGATGATAAGCATTTATTTACGATTTGTGAGAATCGAATTTTTTTATCCTTCTCAGAGATTACGAACGGTCACGTATGATATTCTTTACTCTGTCCGTTTTTTTTTTCTTTTCGACTTGTTCGGCTCTCTGCTTCGTTTTTCTGGCGTTTTCGGAGATAAGCTCACTGTACGTACAAACTTTGTGGTGAACGGTGGAAAAGGGGCTCCCTATAGTGACGCTACAAAGATACTGCGACAATGACACCGGTTCATTTCGCAATTATTATTTGTGCATTGATGCTGAGCGAATCGATGATCGCCGGAGCGAACAGCGATAAAAGTAATTATTTCTATTTGTTCAAATTATAAATATTTTATCTGTGTCATACAAAAGAGACTTTTATTTTCATGCAGCTGCAGATAGTTCGTCGATTCCTTCTGGCTACATGTGAGTAAAAAAATGATAAAATTGGAGATTAGGGTGATTAAAATTTTTTTTTTTCGCAGATACAGGTTTAAAAATTTTATTTATACATAAAAGAAGTATGTGCAAATTTTAGCTCTTAATATTAATATTAACAGGAAGCGCATTGTACTTTTCGATTTTTCATAAGATTAACATGGGAACAGTTAAATTTTCTCCGTCGGATTTTTGTAACTACCTAAAGATAGGTCAGATGAAAAAATCCTGGTGTAATTTTATACAGAATTTTCTTAATAAAAAGCCCAATTTTGAAGCTAAATTACCGAAAAATGTCTTAAAGTGTTATACTTTTTTCTATTATTGCAAAAAACTGTTGGTTAACGATTCTTGAAACTTCATTTTATGTTTAAAATGGAATTTTGGGGCACTATTTTTCGATTAAACTAATAATTCCGCTTTAACATTGAAAAATCAACCCAATTAATGGAAAATTCAACTTTGACCTCGAACGAACGTTAATATAGAGAACTCAAATTTATACAGTCTTCTTTTTATACATAAATGAAACTTTGAAACTTGTTTCCGCGAAAAAAGAAAATTTTTTTATATTTTGAATCACCCTATTGGAGATAATAGATGGAAAATTGTAAAGAAATTTGCATTTTGTTAATCATGAAAAAATTTGCAAATTTGTTCGTCTCTCACGCGTGACATTTTCAAATCTCAGTCATGAATTACCGGGGCACGGAAGGTACAGAGTTTACAACATGGCAAGAAAGTGGTCAAAGGCGAAATCAAGATGCCAGAAAGATGGAGCGCGTTTGGCGATCATTAATTCACGAGAAGAAGCTATTTTTGTGAGACAATTAATAGCGGATTCGCGACCGTTCGTCGGTTCTGCATATCCGGGTGCTTGGATCGGTTTTCGCGACGTCGACTCGAGCAGAAATTGGCGCACTCTCGATGACGAGAGTCTCGAAGAAGCCGGCTACTCGCACTGGTGGCCGAAGAGCTCACAAGGGCCCGGAATGTGCGGAACTATAAAAACTTCCGGACGCCTCGACGCTGTCGATTGCCATGATTCTGTCATTTATATTTGCGAGTACAGTGGCGTCGAGGAATAATCAAAATATAAAAGTCAGAGATTTTTAACGATCTATGTCACATATATAACGTTCTTTATTCTTTGACATATAACGTTCTTTATTCTTTGACGCAGAGTGCACGTGTGTGCCAAATTTTTTAATATTTTACCGGAAGTCGAGATATTTATTGGCGAACATCGCATTTTTCGGTACTCCGCCATAAGAGCACATGTTAAATATTACGATTTTCAACAACTGTCATTTACGGATGTGTACCCATTATTTATCATAATTTTCGTTGAGATTGAAATGTATAGCAATATAAGTTATTCCGCATCGTTTGAAACAAAAAAACAACCTTAAAGCGAATAATAAGCACTTAGTATTACATTCAATCGTGTATTATTTAAACCGGAAGTCGATCGAATTGCAAGAAAAAGCAAAAAATTGATGTTTTCTATGTTCAATAGATAAAAGGAAAATGTATTTTCTACAATTGTATATATTATCCTTGATCTTTCTACGAAAAAAAAACCATCGTTGCCGATGTTTATACGGAAATATTCTTGATTGAATTTTCATCTGTCCAGGGCATTTAAAATCACGTAGTTGTGATTGGCTGGCTGCAAAAAATGTCTCGGTCTCGAGTAGTCAAATCAGGTCATAATTTTATTTCACATTGTAGCAATTTATCAATATCTACACTATTCTTATTCCTTGAATCACTATTGAGACAAAAAATTTATTGCCATTATATTAGTTGGGTTCAAAAGACTACTTGAAAAAATGAATAGATGTAGCTGCATAATTGACTATTAGAAAATATCAGTGTTGACAACTTCAATTCGAAAAAGTATTTAGCATGCATGCAGTTAAAAAAAAATGAAAAGCTAAAAGATCGTAACCTTCAGTGGCCCAGTAGTTTCGGCTTTCCGTCATCTTTATAAAATAATCTCACAAAAATTCAAGTATTATCCGTCATTTTTTGTCATAATTCGTTGAAATGGCAGTGATTGTGAAAGATCCAAACAGATGCAATAGGGTGTGCTTCGAACGTCTCAAAACCTCCAAGTATGAATATTACTCTTTTTTTTCATTTTTTTTCATAAAAAGTTTAGTATTATTAAGAAATCTTTAAAAAATCATGAAAAAGAATTATAGCCATTATAAATTATTGTACCGTCGAATTTAGCTTCGCGAATAAAAATCTTTTCTATATTTACCAATAAATATTTGTTCAAATCTAGCTGTCTTCCCTGCAAGCCAGTTTGTTGTTATCCAATCCCACCGGTTTGGGACGATTGCTTCAGTTGCTGTAAAAAAATTCCACCGAAATGTGTGATGCCTCAGAAAGTAATGAAGCAAGAAATTTGTCCACCTTTTCTGGTTCCCCACTCAGGTCCTTTGCCCTGCAGTGCATGCTACGATTGTCCGCAAACGCCCTGCTGCCGTCCAACTTTCGCTGGACGTCTAAAAAAATGTTAATTACGCATCCATTTTATTTTTGGTTCAATTTAATTGCTCTACGTATTTTTATTTTTACTGATAAATAAGATCGAAGGAAGCGAAATTATCATTAGTTATGTAACGTGAACTCATGCTGAAATAAAAACAAACAATATCGAATCTCTTCATGTTTTAATTACGAGACTATCTTCAAGCGGATTATTAAATTTGACGTGTGTTTTTCGAGTCAGAGAGAAAATTAAATCTTACTTTCGTCGAATTCAAAATTCTTCATTAAATATCTCCGAACATGAAATATGTCCGTCGCAATTAAGTGTTTCCGACCTTATACCATCGAAGCTTTGAAAAATATCATGGACTGGTATATTTCTTTTATATTCACGTATGCACTTTGTGATTTTTCGGACAAATTCCACGCTCGTATTTTTCAAGCAAATTAATTGAAATTTAAATATATTATGCAGAGTACACTAAACTAGTGCATGAAATTCTTTGAATTAAAAAAAACGAAAAAAATGTACTTTATTTTAAAAAAATTTTTAACCAAGAATGTCAAAAAACGAAAAAATAATTTTTTTACTTTGGATTTTTTTTTTAAAGTTTCAAGAATTTCACGCTCTAGTACAGCGTACACTGCATAACATATTTAAATTTTAGTCCATGTACTTGAAAAATACGAGTGTGGGATTTGTCCGAAAATTCACTAAAAATTGGGAGCCTTACATCACCTTAGATATAAGTGAAAAAAATAATTAAAAAAAAAAAATATTGAAGCGCCGGATGTCCGCGTGATCCGGAACCCCAATGCCCGCCGATGTGCGTTCCGCCACCACCAATAACCCGATGCTGTCCCCCGCCTCAGGGTGGTTCTCTCATGTGCTGCCAACCGTCTAATCGTCAATCCGCTTCTCCCGTTCAGAGAATACCCTGTCCGGGAGCCAATAATCAAAGATCGAACAGCAGTTACTCCTCGAATGGTCGCCAAGCCAACTGCTGCTGTAAATCGTCCTCGGTCATGAATAGTGGAGGCTTATTCTACAATTCGATGAATTGCTAAAACATTTTTTTTTAAACATCAAAATTTCCAATGTCTCATTATAAAACGAAAAAAATGAATAGTTGCTAATAAAAATAGAACAAAATTATTGATAGAGTACTTCATTTTTTATTTTTTTATAGAAAATAAAATATTTTTTGTATTAAATAAATTAGTTGTATCACGAGTCGTTTATCTACAATACGTATTCGATGAATTGCTAAAACATTTTTTTTAATATCAAAATTTCCAATGTCTCATTATAAAACGAAAAAAATGAATAGTTGCTAATAAAAATAGAACAAAATTATTCATAGAGTACTTCATTTTTTATTTTTTGATAGAAAATAAAATATTTTTTGTATTAAATAAATTAGTTGTATCACGAGTCGTTTATCTACAATACGTATTCGATGAATTGCTAAAACATTTTTTTTTAATATCAAAATTTCCAATGTCTCATTATAAAACGAAAAAAAATTAATAGTTGCTAATAAAAATAGAACAAAATTATTCATAGAGCACTTCATTTTTTATCTTTTGATAGAAAATAAAATATTTTTTGTATTAAATAAATTAGTTATATCACGAGTCTTTTATCTACAATACGTATTCGATGAATTGCTAAAACATTTTTAAAAATTATTTTTAAAACATCATAATTTGCAATGTCTCATTATAAAATGAAAAAAATTAATAGTTGCTAATAAATATAGAAAAAAATTAATCATAGAGTTCTTCGTTTTTTATTTTTTGATAGAAAATAAAATATTTTTTTATTTAAAAAAAAGGGCTATATCACGAGTCGTTTATTTCAGTAGACAACTTCCGGCATGTTGAAATTGACATGTAGAATTTTAGCTCCGCGAGTTTCTTGCGTTCATCAATTTATCGAGAAATTCTAAATTTCTTCAATTTTATCGTTTCGTCATGATTTTTGTTATATTTTGAGAAATATGAGGTAATTTTTTGTCTGATAAAAAGCAAATATTTTATTGTACTTTTTATCGTTGATAAAAAAAAAGATTTTTTTTAGTTTGCCACCGTATAAACGTACACGAAATCCTACGTTGGAGAAGGAGGATGAGTACATTCCCTCCTCGGTTCCTTTGATTATCCACAGTGGTGTGGTTGAAACGCGAAAAACGACAGACAAAAAGCTGGTCAGAAGTCAACCATCTTACGAAGGCGTCGAATTTGAGTACATAGTAAATATAAAATAAGGAATAAATTTCATTTTATCTATCGAATAAAGGATGTATGAGAAAGACAATCCCAGCAAAAAGTACATTCTTAATACTGTTCAATTCGTAAAATCCAGACTCTGGTTTTTGCTTAAAAGTTGCCAATTTTTCGAGTCTCAGTTTGACTACCAATTAACAACTTGAATATATTTTAATAATGATTTAATCATTTTCTTATTGCTTAAACAATTAATTACTACTATGAATATATTTTTAAAAATTCACAAGAATTGCATATTTAAAAATTTGGTATTTAGTGCAAATTTACGAATTCTCCACACGAAGCAATGTTAAATCTCAGCAACTTTGGGTAGTTTGATAAATCTTAAAAACCATTCTGCAAAACGATTCCAAATTTGGCACAACATTTTTTTCATGTACTGAAGAACAAAATACCAAAAATAAATTGTCATATATCTTTAAAATATCACTCATACATCCTTAAACATAAAATTTGTTGTAGCCTATGTTTTCTACCTCGGGATCAACAGTCGGATCTCTAAAAAGCAAATCCTGCATCTCCGAAGATAAGAAAGAAAAAAAATCCTTCCAAGTCAAGAGCAAGTATGAAAAATTAAGTGACGAGAAAAAATTGGATGATGCGAAAGAAAACAAAACGAAAAATAAAATAGAAATAACGAAGAACGAAATCAACGATAATGAGAGTGAAGTGAAAAAAGAGACTAGCAATAATTCTATAAATAAAAAACAATCGTGTAAAAGCGTTATTTCGTCGGCGAGTAAAAAACGCGAGGGAAGTGCCAAGTCTAACGCGAGTAAAAACAGCCTGGTCAGTCGACAAAGTGTCAAAAGTGTCAAGAGTGCTATCACCGAGGCTTCCGTCACCAGTACTGTGCGAAATGTCATTACTGATAAAAAATATAATAGACGAACGACAAGCACCACAGGATTTCGCTACATAGCCAATGGTCTGGATGAGGAGGATCTATTTCCACACAGAAGACGATGAAAAATTAAAAAATTGTTAATTGAATATAAATGAAAATTTTGTTAAATTGATATTTTGCTGTTCTTAAGGTAGTTCTCCAGCCAAACGAAAGTTTGCAGAAAATTTTTATATTGAGTATATAAATAAATCGAGTAGTTCCTAATTCATTTTAAAAATAATCGAGGGGGGTCGCCGATGTCATTTTCGAGAAAAATTGAATTGAAAATGTGCTTTTTAACACGAAAACATGGCCCAAGATGGTAATTATGTACAGTTATTTGGATTTTTGTGTTGTTAAAGACTGCAGATCTAAATTAAAAACCTCTCATTTTGTTCGTCATTAAAAAAATATGGGCCTATTACCGAGCTTTCTAATAAAATAAAATAGAATTATTGGAAATTTAAGCTACAAATCGTAGATCTCCATCGTTTCTTCAAATATTTGGCAACTTTGGCCGCAACGTAAGACTTTAAATATCATAAATAAGTAAATAAACATGTCTTTGTACAATAATCATGCGTTTTATAAAAAAATGAACCACTTATTTTTATAATTTTTTGGTGTCCCCACAAAATACGGTCCCGTAAAATCGTTTGAGACAGAATTTCTTAAAAATTTGCACAAATCTTATTTGACGTCATGTCATGTTTCTTGGCATGTTAGATATTAATGTTCCTAATTTTGTTCTTATATACGTACTAGAATAACGTAATAACATAAAGAATAATATAAAAATCTATAGCAAATGAGAACGTAACTGCTCAAATATAAGTGATCAGCTTGTAACATGGTATTTATTCGCTAAGTATATAATACACTGAATTTTCCAACATATGAGGTGAAACACACATTTCTCGGCGATTAATACTTGTTTTCTCTTTCCATCGTATTTTCACTTTCAAACTTATCTCACATTCCATTATTCGAAAACATTCGTCTCCCATCGATACTTTCCGATTATCAGACACAAGACTCGAGCTCTATTATCGCGGCTATTTTTCCCTCCTATTTTTTCCTTCTGTTCAAAGCCGAGCTTGACTCATCCGAAATTTGGAAATAGGTCGCTCATATCACTCTGAACTTACGAGAAATTTCATCGATAACGTTATGGCCGGCGATGCACCATATTTTTTCACTATATTTATATGACTCCAACGTGTATATAAATCTTTCGTTTTTTTTTTCGTATATTTATTAATAGCTGCCGATGGATCCTATGATCGAATCGAGCCACACGCACACGATTTGTTTTTCTCATATTTTTTTTTCAGACGAGCTCATTCTCGAAGATTCAGACTAAATTACGCGCACGCATGCACACTCGACTCACGCTTTATGCGAATTTTATAATAGCCACAATTTTTTTTCTCCGAATGAATAAAAAAACGATAGGCGCGAATTGAATCGACGCTGCTCTTTTCGATCTTTTTTTATTTTCCTCTTGTCTCTGATATACATATATATGTGGACGCGACGATGATTCGTTACATATCATTATTGTTACGATATTGCTATTTCTTTAAATGTCTGTATTAAATACTATCAATGATTGAGAATGGAAAGGTTGAGTCGGAAGGGAGGAGCGCATTTTATATATATATATATATGTATGTATATATTTTTTGTCTTGAAATATATATATATATATCGATTTAGCATATGGTATAAATCACGCGACAACAAAACCCTTCTCTTTTTTGCTCATGAAACGAAGGAAGAAAATAAAATTTAATTATCACTTGTGATTTTTCCTAGCATCGTTTCAAACTCGTTTTTTTTTGCTTTTTTTATCTATCTTCTCTTCGCTTCAACACTCATTCATTCAACTATTTACAGACAGAGACACGATAAATATAAATAATGCGTTTCACGAAACACCATCGACTTGCCTTTATCGTCTCTTCCTTTCTTCCTTTATATGTACACATGCGATAAGGGTAAGAGCAACACACGATAGCCGGTTACAGTTTTTAAACAAAAAATTGACAAATGAAAAAGATTGGAACTCTTCGGATTTCAAGATGCTTCTTTCTTTCTCGAGATGCCATGAAATTTTTCATCTCCTGAGATGGTCAATTCAATGAAATTTCTTGATAAATTTATGGGAGAATATGTCCATTGCAAGTTAAATTTGAAGATTCTTTTTTTTCAACATTTTTCCTTCCCTTCAAATTTCATTGAATGAAATAAACAGATTTTTTTTTACGAAATAAAATGAATGTAAAATATAAAAATGCTTGACAATTCGTCATGAGTCTTAATTTAATAACGCTCAAAACATTAACAATATAAATTGTATGAAGTCTTCCAGATCTTTTGTCAGTGGTTGAGATGAAAATTTCTGGATAAAAGCTCAGGCGGTTAATTAGCAAAAAAGCATCATTCAAATCCTTTTTTTCGTAATCCCGATAAAATATCATTGTGTTCACTTCAACTGTATGTTACTTTCGAGAACGTTTCAAAGTCTGAGAAACAACTCTGACTGATGCGATTGATAACTCAGTTTTGATTTGTCGGTCAAAACAACCAACAGATTGAAAGAAAACCTTAGCGTTTCAGTGCTTGGTGACAATACAAAAAATGCCGCGAGTCTGACAAACTGGCAACTAAAAAAAAATTGTTTTGTCGCCGATCGACGAATCCGAAAATGTCTCGAGAACTGAAAAACTATAAAGTATCTTAAACTTTGGCAACGAAAATCTACCAAACTCCCAAAAGTTCCTTTCTCGTTGAACATTGCAGGTGTCGGGAGTTTGAATAATAGAAAGAAAAAAAGTGAAAATCCCTCGATTGACAACGTCTGTTTCGAATCAGTTCGGTCGATCTGTTGGCGCGATCAACGAAAACGTCGAAGCACATAAAAATGGTATAACCTTATCCAACAAAAGAGTTCTGGACGATCGTCCACTCGGAGTGATAGCTCCAGGCCTGAAAAATTCTCAACTCGAAAGTGAGGAGTTTTTTTTAGAGAGTATTTTCTTTCGCTCCTCGTGATGATGCGGTTTGAGAAAAAGCGTGCCACGAAATTGAAAATCCCTCGGGGTCCTTGTCTGGAACGCGTGAGAAAATGATAGTCAAGGATTACTCGTTGTCTTTGCCCCACGAGAAGTCCATGGTGAGACGAGGTATGTCGCTGCTCGTCGAGGATTCGTCCTCGCTGCTCGTGGCGGAGGTTTCTTCGGAGATCATAGCCTCGCCCCCGGCCTCCTGGGGCCTTGGTCCCGGACTAGCGTCGGCGCTTACGCTCGCGACGACGTCATTGGCAGTTTGCGAGGGATCGCTGCGTGGTCTCCGTCTGCCCGAGACCGGAGTCGAGTTGTAACTGGGCGACCAGACTTGATCGCGACCGCTGTCGGACATCGAGACGCTCTTGGATCTCGCTCGAAGATCGACGCTCTTCCTCGACGACGATCTCAATGAATTTTGTCGCGATACCGTCGGGCCTTCCGAGCCGGTCGCCGTGCTGTTCAGACTGTCCGACGAGTCGTCGATCTCGAGAGTCCACGATACCGAATCGCCCTTCTGCACCATGAATTTGACCATGGAACTCGCCATCGGTTGCTCGTCGCCGTTCATCGACGTATCGTCCATGTGCTCGGGTCCTAACGACCTCGAGAGTCTCTGAGGCGGGGCCGCAAGTTGATTCGTCAGGACGTTGACGACCTCGTTTTTGTGTCTAAGACGCCACTGCAGCTCCTCGTTCCTCTGTGTAAGACGTTTGTTGTGCATGGATACTTCGTGGAAGGAGCCGAGGAGTATCTCGTTCTCGTGCGATATCTGCCTCTCGTAAGCTTCCTTGCTGTCCAACTGTGCCTTGAGATCCTCGCACCTCGCTTCGAGACACTCGACTCTCTGCTCGAGAGTTTCCTTGCCTTCGACTTCTCGCCTCAGACTGTCGTTCTCCGTCCTCAAAGCCGCGTTCTCCTGGCTTCTCAGCTCGAGGACCGACCTGAGGGACCAAACTTCCGCCCTTAAAGTCGCTCCCTGGTCGTGAACGAACGACTTCCGGTCGCTCTCAGCTTCTCTCTTTTCTATATTCGCCTCGAATTCGGCTCGTAACTTGGCCATCTCCGACAAGTGCTCCTTCCGCGACTCGCTCAGCATATCGCGCACCTGCGAGTCCAGGCTCTCCACTCGTCGCCGAAGAATCTTGTTTTCCTCGAGACGTTCCTTAACGCTCTCGATCTTCGCTTGTAATTCCTCCGTTCGCGATTTGAAGTAACTCAACTGCTCGATCAAGCTCGAATTTTCGCAAGAATCCTCCGTGTTGTCGTCGCACTCGCGACTCTCTTCCTCCACTTCGGCTTGCTTGGACTCCTCCTCCTCCTCCTCCTCCTCCTCGTTGCTCCAATTTTCCTGTCTCTCCTGATCGACGCATGTTTCCCTGTGCGTCTCCTCTCGACGACGGATCTCCTCCTCGTGCTCTCTTTTCAATTTTTCGATCGCCGCCTCGTGCTCGCCGTTCAATTCTTTCAGCGCCGATTCCAGGCGTTTTGTATAATTCAACTTTTCCTCGCTCAGCGCATTTTCCAAAAACGCTACGCGCTCACCGTGACTGGACTCAACTGAAAATAATCGAAAAATTAATCAATATCATTAATTCGAGGCAAGATTGATACGAAAATTTATTAAATATTTCAACGAAAGAGTATATTGAGCGATTCTACACCAAATGACTTGACCCGACCCTCTTCGATTTCGCTAATTTTTTTTGTATGTTTTGGTACGTACTTACTTGCACACCAATTTTTCAGCCTTTTATTCTAAACGTGTATTGAATAATCAATTTTTCAAATGTATCATTTTTTCGTCTTTAAATGTAGTTTTAGAGAAAAAAAATATTCGTAGTAATCATCGCTCAGTTATTAACGTTTCAGGATAAAAATCGAGATTTTCATAAAGTACGACCCTTTCGAATTTTTAATAAAATTTTCACAAAATTTTAAACTATATTACGCGAATTTTACGCCATAGTGGGAAATGTGATCGAAATTTTTTCTATTTTTTTTTAACATTGAAAATATGTTTTCTTTTTTATAGTTGAGTTATATATAATTTGACTTTCAAGTCTAAATATCGTAAAAAGAAAATTAACAACAATTTTATTATAAGGAATAAGTTGTAGTTCTTTTTCTAAAACTACATTTAAAGACGAGAAAAATGGTACCTTAATATTTAAAGATATCAATATTTATTCCTAGCCTAGGATTAATTGAACATTTTTTGCTGAAAAAATTAAACAAATTTCAAAAATTGATTACTCAATACACGTTTAAAATAAAAGACTGAAAATTGGTTTGCAACTTGCTTTTAGTACGTACTAAAGCATATAAAAAAATTAGCGAAATCGAAGAGGGTCGGGTCAAATAACTCGATTATTTGGTATGGAATCACTCATACAGACTTTGAAATGACTTCTACATTTCACTCGGCGTTTTTTTAATCTCGTACGAACGTGGAGTCGAACCGTGAAGATTTTCGAAGCGTATCAAATTAATCCAGACCCCGTTGAAACAACTCAGAATAAGGTACACATACTCGTTTCTACATAACGTCCGAATGCCCCGAGCCTTATTCCCTCTGACACAATTAATCATTGGCCACCTCGCTCCCGCAATTTAACCGTATAGCACCGTTAAATTATGACGATTAGAACTCATTACACACCGCTGTAACCAGTCCTAAAAACTGGTACTCGCGATATCTTTCAATACGTAACGGTCGCGAATGAAGACACGACTCAAAAAAAAAAGATCCAGAAAATTTTTCACATTCCATTTGATAATAATCAGTCAAATCTAATTTACTGTGGATTCTTACACTCGAACATGTGTTATTCCTCGAGAAAAATAAATTAACGTTAGACTCCATGCTTTTCGTTTGTTGTAACTTTAAGGAAGTTCGATCGTATCTTCGCCCGCGCGCATTCGTCTTACGTGTAAGGTAAAGGTAAAAATCATTAAGTGAAATTTTTTTCAACAGTAACTCTTGAAAAATTGTATTGGCGCTCTTTGACACATCTTTTTAAAAAATTCGCAAAATTAGAGACAGCTTTATCGAGTAGATATTGAGATATTAATAGTGGAAAATTGCAGCTTTTGACATGCGGTCTTGTGAGAAGTTAAGAAAAATGCTATTTTCAAAAATGAGTGTCTTTATTTGTAGACGACAAATTTTATTGAAATTTTGTCACAAGTTAGATATCAAAAAATTCCTTACGTGATGCCATATAGCTATATATCAAATTTATAAACATATTTATTTTTGTAATTTAAAAATTAACGGTATGGCTTAATTGCTGTCAATCATCAACAAAAAACTTCATTGCAGCGTCCGTTTATAAGCGACGTACACCGCAAATTATTGTTAAGATTTAAATTAAAAAATTTGTATACTATCTTCGATATGTATATATTGAATACCAGTACTCATAAAGAAAAAATCATTCATCGTCTTCTCGAAAAAAAATTGTGGAAAATACACCTTCTTTTCGCGTAGTCAAAGTGGTTTAGTGTCTTAAAAAAATAATTTTTCTCTCGCCGAGTAAAATATTTAATATTCATGAGTAAATTAAAATGATTTTATTTCTGAGATGAAGAAAAGTTTCATTTCCTCATGCATGATATCGTTCGGAGTAATAAGATTAGCGGAATGTAACTTTTTTTTGTATTTTTGTCACTCACGTTCCGAGCGAAGGTGCTGGAGTGCTTGACGGTGATCCTCCCTTTCGGCAACAAGCCTTTCCTCGAGATTCACCTGGCTCGTTTGCAAATCCTCAATCTCCGTTCGCGCCGTTAACCACTCGTTCCTCAGTCTCTCGCACTCGTTCCTCAGCCTCGGCGCCGCAAATCCTTCCAGCTGTAAACCGTAAAACAGAAAAACCAGGAGGAATTAAGATAAATTCCATCATCGGAACTGGAAAAACGGCTATCGCTCGAAATTATATTTTCAATTTGCATTCGTAAGAATTGCAGTAAATTTTTTTAAATAAACAAACTTTTTAAAATATTCATCTTGCCATTTTTTTGTGTTTCTGCATTGAACTTTTATGAAGATAGTAATTATAACTGTAAATTTGTATTTATGTGGTCATGCTCCAAATACAGCAATAATCGGCATTAAACGCGTATTAACATTCTTAAGAACGACGTTGATGAAACCATACAAATTTCTGCCAAGCGTTTTTCTGTATGGAATGTTCATTCGCAAAGAAAGATTTTCAAAAATGGAACAAGTGGTTTTTATTCGATAAAGGATAACTGTAGCTGTTCGAGAATTCCACTTGTCTATTTCGGGTTTTTTGATTCATAATTGAAAAATATAGGGATTATCTGAAGCCTTGAGAACACATTTTTGAAAACAACGTCGATGAAACCATGAAAAAAATTGCTACTGTTTTTGTATAAGAAATTTTCATTTGCAGAAATTTTTTTTTTAATTGAACATGTATAGTTTTATTTTGATAAAGAAACTTTGTGTTGAGTATATAGAGTTGAAAATTACAAGTTTGACAACGTTTGAGAGAAAACGTTTATTTAGAAAAATTCTCTATGTGATTGCACAAAAAAATGAAATTTTATTGAAAAATTAGATGAAGCTTCTTTAACGCCATACGAAGATCAGTGTACAATTTCACTTAAATTAAGAAACTCATTAGTGAAATATTTATTAGACAAAATTGCAACTTTTAACACGTGCTCTTATGGGAAGATACAAAAAATAGCAATTTTTAGCTATTAAGGAAGTTGTTACTTCAGTCTAGACAATACAACTATTTTAAAATTAAAATTCTAAAAAAACCTCAATTTTAATAGAAAGCTTAATTTTATTTACTTTTTCATACGAGATTCGCTCCTATTAATGAGTTTCAGAAGAATAATGTTTTGAATTAATTTATACTTTTTGAAATTTGACATTGTTTTGAACAAATACGAAAGAGGTTTGACACAGTGAACTGTCGATCAACTCGATAAATTTTTCTTATTTGTTCAATGACCCCACTTTTTTATGATATCATTAATAATACCTTCCTTGGAACATCATATAAAAAATTCATGTAACTCTCTAGTGTCTGCATGTGTTAATTGCTCAAATGAATACTCATATCCCATGCACGAAACAAAATCATCGTGTAAATTCGTCATTTTCAAATGTATTTTTTCACAGAAAGTTCGGTAAATTTCGTGCTTATTGGAAAGCTAATTATATTTTTTATCGAATCGTTACATTTTCAGGCAATTCTCCAGACTTTGACATTCCGTTACAACCTTAATGAGGAACTTTCTAATCAACGTGAAATTTGTACACAACCTTTTAGAGATGTTACTTAATATTGTGTAAAATTTTCAAAAAGTTTTAATCATTTTTGATTTTGAATACAATATTATTCACAGTGTCGAAACATTTTTATAATATTGACGTCGATCAAGCTATGAAAATTTCTGCCAAGCGCATTTATTCACGAAATTTTCGTTCGCAAGAAAATATAATTGAAAATGGAACAAGTGGTTTTATTTCGATAAGGAAAGGGGTTTGAGTATTCCACTTGTCCATTTCTTATTTTTGACTCGCAATTTAAAAATAAAATGAAATAAAAAAGAGTTTTTTACCTCGTGAGCGAGATACTGGACGGTAATGGCGAGGGCCTGGACAGTATCATCGATCCTTTTTTCACGAACGATCTCGTAGCTGTTATCCGTTTGGGCAGCCTGATGGCGAGACTCGGTGATGGCCAAGTTTCTTATTACGTTGTTAGCATTTACGTTGTTCTCCTTGGCCGTGCGATCTGCAAGTGGACCAACATTGTTCGTCGTTATTGAGGAATCTCGTTCATGCCAAGGATCGGAAATCCCGTTGTTCGTCACGTGCTCGTCAACGAATCTGATGATCGTCACGTCACCGGGATCCCGATTATCGGTAACTTCGATACCCCGACCACTTATATCCAAAGCTTGACGAATTTCCAGCACGTTTTTCAAACTGTCCAACGAGCGAGAAGAAAAATCGCTCGTGTCGCTCGAGAACGATGATTCCCCATCGGAGCTCGAGTCGTCAGTCTTCAGGGACCGAAAGACCGTCATAGCGAAATGAACGATCGGAGACACTTTTTCTCGAATTTTTTCATCACACGTGTGTGATATGAAAAGAAAGAAAGAAAAAAACGGTATCGAAAACGAAAAATACAAAATCGTGTCTCTCTTCGACTCGCCAAAGGGATAATGATAACAATGGCGTACACCAGTAATTATGGCATTTCCGGTACGAAGAAAGTAACCTCCTGAATTCAAATCACGATTTCTTCACAGACATCTGCTTCTCGTATACTACAACCACTTTTTAAAAACTCCACTCCCACACAAGATCTCGCACGATTATTCTCGAATCTCCTACCCGCGATTCGCTCTGACAACCGCAACGAGATGTGTTTTTTTTTCTACCGCAAATTATTCTCGTTTATATCAAATCCCAGAAAATGCGTTCACCATATCCGCGTTACGGCACTTTCGTAAAATTCTATTTTCGGGCGAAATAGTATCGACGACCGGCGGAACAAGGAAACAGAACGTGAGAGAATACAGTGCCGAGGAAATAACACAATGAAGAAAAGTGACCCCCCCGGTGTTTACAAGCTCGCGAGCTTGACGTGACTGAAAGTTATTTTTACGTAAACGCGATTCGGACTTTATTCACACGTTTCCAAAGGCTCGTCGAGCGTTTTATTTATTTCTCCCGATTCCTTATATTTTCGTCGTCACCACTTCGTGTTTTTCGTTTTTTTTTCTTCTTTTTTCTTCAATTTTTTGATAGTCCGTACGTCATCGTTCGCGAGCCAACTTTCAATTGATTTTTACGGGATACGCGCTCTGCGAGCCTCCGTCGAGTATTCGATGACACGAGCCAAAAGTGCCATCGAGGCAGAGACCTTGAATAGTGCGCGCACGTATATAAACGCGCGTGGTTTAAAATATTATTCAACGACACTTGCTGCTTCGTATATGGATCTCGAGTCGTTTTTTTTTAATTATTTCTTCTTCTCGTTTCTCCGCGCCGATTCTTTTTGGAACGCAGGATATACGAACTCTCGGTAGCGTATTTAGTGCGTACGCTTTCGAGTCAGACGAGCGAGTAAATACACGAATGGTTCGCAACAAACGAGGTAAGGCCGAGTTTATCCCTACTTCTTCGTCTTCCTCTTGCAATCTTCACCTCCGCTGTGCTCTCGTCTCTATGTACCGGGACCTATCCCCACACATACACACCCAATAAAGCGCGGGCTACACGTGTTTCTCTCTCTCTCTCTCTCTCTCTCTCTCTCTCTCTCTGTGTTCGTATTTTGTAGATTGGCCATTTTATGACGATTCAGGTATGTACCCTGGGAAACGTTTGATCGGGGACGCGGTCACTCGGAACTCTAGTTTAAGCCTCAAATCCTGCGTCCCTTAATTTACCTGGACGGATTTTGTACTACGGTCTAAACCCTCCGAGGACTCTCTTATTGTTATAGATTATACTCGTCGACCGTCAACCTTTATTCTCGTGCTAACAAATTGGAATTTTTATTCACACGTATACTTTATTGTCAATAACTGCATGGGTATTATAGCGAATTTCGACGTGTGTATTTGAGAAAATAAGTAATGACTTTTAATGAGGTTTTTTTGGATCTATTTTAGTGAGACCATTGTTTCGTTCGAAAATAAATTGCTTTTAAATTGCTCGTGAGTTTTTGCAACGATATATTTTGATATTACTTCTGGTTTTTCCGTTTTCTTTGTTCTCGAGGTAATTCTATAGCAAAAATCGTTTAAGGAAATTTTGAAAAAATTATATATTTTGTAGCATAGAAAACAAATCGAATGAAAAAAGATGAGAAAAAAGATGAGATGTTTGAAGTTACAAGCTTAGCGATTTCCCCATCGAAACGCAACAAAAAAATTATTTATAAAAAATAACTTGTAAACGACATTTAAGAAAATTATGAAAAATTAAAAAATGTTAGAGTATCACTTATCTAAAAAAAATTCAGCATGATATACCGTCAAATTTTTGAGAAAAAAAATCATTGTAGTGGAAAATTTTTAATTTTTTTAATTTTGGAAAAAATAAAACACTCTCGAAGCTGAGTACAAGTGAGAAAAATTCAATAAAAATAGCATAATTATGTTTCATCTATGATTACTGATAATACTTTTAAAAATTCGTAATATTCTACCTTTTTATGTACACTACTTTTTCGTGAAAGGGAGCGGACCCTTTTTTATACGGCACTATCGAACTACCTTAATGAAATATGCTTTAATATGAAAAAGAACAATTATATTATTTTATATTGAGCAGAATAAAATAGATTGTGGTTATTCGTTGGAAACGTTACTTTTCATTTGTTGAAAACGGCAATTCGTGAAACTAGTTAAGTCTGGGGAAGCCTCAACTGCGCAAATCTGAGAAACGGGACGGCTAATCTTTTCGTAACGACGCACGAATAAAGATTATGCATTTGCCAAGAATATGCCAAAATTCGTACGCTAACGCTCGGAATTTATCCTTGCAGCGTTATTCTTCTCTTTCGAATCTAATGGGTCTCAATATTGACACAAGTTTACCCACATTTCAGCCATGCGAAAAACAATAATATTTTTTGTATTACTTTTCCAATAAATTTTTTTTTAGGGTGTTCTATTCTTCTCCTCTCGATAGTCAGATTCTAATAAAATGTTGGTAATTTTGGTATTCGCTACAAAAAAAAGTATTCATAATTTGGCAACGTTTAGAAGAACAGTTTACACGATATTTTTCAAAAAACATGTACTCTTATGAGATTTAATAGATTTCATGACACAATGTCGTGTAAATGACGATTAAGTAATAGAAAAAATTTCATGAAAAAGTGAAAAATAGTTCTCAAGTATTGAGAAAATTGTGGCAGAAATGTGAATTAGTATTAAAAAATTAATATTTGTCCATTACTTAGATTTAAAAATTGTTCAAATCTAATTAAATATTCAAAAATGAGTTTTTTTAGTTTGATAACCATTTATGGACTTTACTAACTTTCCGAATGAAGTGTGTTACACGAAAATAATTATATATGAAAAATAACTGTTTTTTAAAGATTTTTTAAGCCAAAAATACTCAAATATTCAACGTATTACCCCAGTAATATAGAACAGTAATTTTTTATACAAATTTTTCTCCATCTATAAATACTCTCCTTAACAATTTTTTGATATTCTTATATTTCGTCAGAAATAATTTATTTCCGTACTAAAAATTCGTGTTTTACATTTTTTTTGGCTTCATTCTTTATCTTTCACATTTCTCAGTGGCGGTTGTGTGCTCTGAGATTGCTCAGAAAAGACCCTTCGATACCGAATAGACAAGACTGAGATTTACTTCGTGGCTGCTCGACGTCTCGAAATAACTCATCGACAAACAGACACGAGAGAAGTTTCTCCTCGACATACTCTTACTATCGCGATTCCTAATACCCTCCTGCGGTGTTCTATCTACTACCAACTTCTATGTAACGATTATTCTCGTCACGAGAACACCAATTTCACAGAATAAGATTTTTGGCAATCGCCGTGCCCCTTTGATGCGAATTTTCAATCACTCGTATTTTCATCTCATGTTATTTTCACTCGGAAGATTATAACTGTCAAAGCATCCAAAAAAGAAAATAAACATGAATTTTTCACATTCGACATTTCCATCGTCAGTGAATAATTTTCAGAGGCAAATCATTTGAACTTCCCGTTATCTCCGGGGGTTCATCCTGGGTGAATTTTTTTCATTAAAATGCTGGCTTTTACGTGAGACTTTTAAAAAAATATTTTTCACGTTATCATGCAAAAAAATCTTTTGGAAGGAGAAAGTGTATTTTGACAACTTCCGGTTTTGGACCACAGGAAGTTCTCCGAATAATATTTTCTTAATCATTTTATGAGGCATCATTAGACATGATTCCACGATAAGTTTGAACCAGATTGGTTAATCCGTTCTCAAGATATCTAAAAAAACCATTTGACCTTCAAAAGGTCATATCTCGGCTTCTAATTGGTCCATAAAAATTCCGAGGAGGTTTTTTTTCTTGGGGAGATGTCCTCTTTCGTATGGTACATGATACGATATTCTCTATCGAGTCCTCACATGAAATATTGACATACTACAAGTGGCCCATTTTACATTTTTTTAGTTATTTAACTTTTTCAATAATTATTTACAATCCGATCGCAATTTAACCATCGTCATTCGAAAGCCGATAAAATTTCATATAAAGTATGCAAAGACCGAATCAAAATATTCATTTTTCTGGCTAAAAAGTTGAAAAAATCGAGTGTAACGTTTCAATTGGACGTCGCTGTAGAGGTTTTTGTTCATTTTCATACGGTTCATTATCGTAGATCAATAAATTATTTTCAAATAAGTAAGAGCTGATATCTCATAAATTATCTTCATTACCGATCAGAGGGCTAATCGTACGAGATACTTTGTAAGTGCATTCGAAGCAATAACGAGAGAAACTTGTCGCGTGGAAGAAAAAAAATTAACGCTAAAATGCACTCTTTCTCTCTCTCTCTCCCTCAGTCCCGGTCTTGGAATTTTTTCGTCCCCGGACTAACTACTTTTACACGTTATAATAGTGGGAGAATGAACGAAGAAGACTTTGGTATAATTTCATGACGCTCCAAGCCACTTTCCAAGTGACGAGTAGTACGAGACCAATTATCTCTCGTTTCCTTTTCACGTTCGCCAACTCTTTCAATTTTTTTTCTCTTTATTTTATTTATACCGCACGCGAGATCCAGTTCGCAACTATCAAACGAGTTAACTCGTTACGCGCTCGACATTTGCCATTTACTTTTTTTTTCCCCGTAAATTTTTTCCGAGCGCTCTGAAAATACTTGGGCGTGAAAAATTTGAAGAGCGAAACGAGAGAGGAAACTGCTCGATGGGGACTTGGTCTAGCGAAATTCAAATTTTTGTGCTTTACGACTCGCGAAACATGGCGTGCGGATGCATTGTTGAAAAAAAAAAGTGTGTCACATGGACGGAGACGTTGCTTCCAAGGTGACGGAGACGTCGAAGCCTTCTTCTTCCTACTCTCGTCATTCATGCTAAATCTCAAGATAGACCGAGATCACACGCGAGACATTTCATTCGACTTCCATTCCCGCGCGTGTCGATGATTAAGTGGATTTCGTTCAATGACGCGCCTGTCCATTTTACCTCCAGCAGAAAAAAAAACGAGGGCAACGGAGAAAAGGTTACGACGAGACAATAAATAACTCTGAACGGCTTATTGAAATAATTTATAGAACGTTCGCGTGTGTATATACCTTTGGTCGTTGACGTTGCATTCGCGTTGTGGAGCTTCGCGTTCGAACTGTTGTTCGCGACACCGGTCCGTCTCGTCGAGGCTGATTTTCGCATCGGTGTCGGACTCTTGTCTGAAAATTCAAATATTTTCGTCATATTAGAAAATCTTATTTCATCGTGCTGCATACTACATTTTTCTACGTTCGATAGCACTCATTTTTCCTCGTATATATTTTTTCTATGAACTATAAATGTCATTTTTTTTTAATTTTCTATAATTATATAGTAATTTTATAAATTTACTTTTAAGTGATTGAGGGCTTTCTATATAACGACGCTGTCTGAAAACGTGTTACTCGACACGATGCTATGATGGATGCTTATTAAAGTTCTTTCTAAAAAAACGATTTTATTTTTATAATGACAGTTGAATATTTATGTTCGACTTAAGGTAGTTCATCACTGAACTCAAAAATGGGAAATATAGATAAAATTTTGAAAGAGTATTATTTATGATATCGCAAACAGAACTTGAAAATTTTAGGGTCAGTTGCCAGGCAAATTATTACAAACGAGCTAATTGAAGTTTGTATTTTAACAATGCTTTTATAGGAGTTCATTATATTTTCATTGTATATGCCATGATACGTTTTGATAAAAATGGGGAATTTTATTCAAAATTGAAGTACTGCAAAATAAAATTTTTAACTTTCCAATGATATGTAATAAACTTGGGTATTGAAAAATGCATCAGCCAGTACAGACTATTTGTAACTATATATCAGCAATAACGTAATATTTTGATAACGCTAACTTGTATTAAAGATAATAATGCAAACATAGAAACATTGTCATTAACAAATTGTCATAACAAATTTAATAGTAAGAAAGGGACTGTGAATTTAAAAAAAACCATTCTTTTTTGATTATTCTGGATTGTCATTGACATTTTTCAAAAACAAAAAGGATAGTTCTGCTGCCTTTGCTTATCAATAAAATTTCAAATGACATTTTATAACAGTTATTTATATAATAAACTATGAATGAAGTATTAATAGAAACATCATCAAAATTCATAATTTATATTTACTTTATAGTATTTTGAAAGATTATGACAAGTTTTATAAAGTTTTTTGACGTCATGATTTTGACTAGCATTGTCACTGATGAACCACTTTAATGAAAATAATTAAATCATTTGCATCGTAGTTGTAACGCAAAATTGAAAAACCTTTTTACCCAGAATCCGCATCTGTGTCGTTATAGTTGGAAAATCCCCATAGTCAGGAATTTATGAGTAAGAAAAATAACAGAAGAGTCACATCAGACTCTTGTCTAAAATTTTTTCTCTCTTTGTTTCGATTTATCTTATCTCATATTTTTATTATTTACTCTACAGATAAATGTCATTATATATGAATTGTGAATAATTGCATGGCTATTCAACAAATTGGTGTTAGAATGATAGTCAGGAATTTGTGAGTGAAAAAAAAAATAATTGAAAATAGCCACAGCGACAATAATTTATGGCGGAGCAACCCTTTTCGACGCTGAGAATGGGCGATGTAAAATTCCGAGCGAGTGTTTCGTATTAGACCGGAAGTATGGTATCGTTATACGCGAGCAAACGGTGACGAGACGACACGAGCCCCGGTGTATGCATCGAGAATATCACGAAGAGCTTATACGACCGAAAGAACAATTATTATTAATGCGACACACGGAGCATTCGTCGTGACCGCTTGAAGCAGCATTTGCACACACCCACGGATTCTGACCTTTTCTGCGATCATTCTTTCACTTGAGGAATTACAACTGTGCCCCAGAGGAGATTTGAAATTGAAACTGAGAGTTCATTTGGACATTCGCCTCGCGAGATACGATTCGACGAGAAAAAAAAACAACGAAATTTATGGACACTCGGAGGCGCCCATGAATTCTCAACAGACTATCGATTACCTGAGAAAAAAATCAAATCTCGTCGACTTTCCGCGAAATCGTTATTTATTAGGGGTGTGCGAATATTTCGAATTTACGAATTATTCGTATCGAATCGAATATTATTATTCGATTTGAAATTAGAATTGAATTGTTCGAATTATTTTCTAATTTTCGAATAATTAAAAAATAACAGAGGTATTATTAAAAGTACGAAGTTAAAGAAAATTAATTTTATCCCAAATTTCTGTTTAAATATAATAAATAAGGGACCGATTTAGGCGATAGTGGAGTACGTTTGTCAGTGATAATATCTCCAGTTGTTGAGAATATTTAATACATATTTAATATTTATGATTATCTTTGTCGTTACAAAATAAACTTTTATGTATAACAAATATTAATTATATTTTAAGAGTTTCAAATCATTTTATTGTGCAAAAAAATTCACAAATTACGCAAAAGTTCCAATTTATTTGAAACTTTTTGAAATATTAACGAATTATTCAAAAGTTTTGAATTATTCGAAAAATCAACAAATTATTTAAAAGCTTCGAGTTATTCGAAAATTCACGGATTACTTGAAAAATTACGAATAATTCGAATTATTCGGAAATTCCAATTATACGATTCGAAATTTGAATCAAATAATAGCGTTCGATTCGAAGGCTATTCGTACACCTTTATTACTTACACGTCTAAATTAACACTCTGTCGCAATAAAGATAATTTGTTCGAGAATTTCAAATGGATCGTAATTAAAGAAGAAAAATGATAATGGAAGTTTTTAATGCGAATAAAACAAATCGCTTCTCTCTTTCCTCGATGAGTTTTCCTACCATTACTATTTTCTTCAAGTGCACCGAGTCTAATTGTTATATTTCTCCAAACTTGGATCTACGCGGATCTTGGCAGGAATGAAAAAGTGAGGTAAAAAGCTGGCTCATCGTTAAGACTGTCTGGCTCTGATGCACCCAGAGACTTCGTTATTATTGCCTCTTTATATATCTTTCATCTTGTATAACGTAGAATCTATGCACTTTTCAAAATATCAGATGGATCCCGAGATCTGCGTTTGTTGCAATCCTACAATTAACTCTTTCCGTTCCATTTTTTTTTCGGCTCCCTACTTTTTTTTCTCTGATGTGTATATCGTTCAATTTACGATCACAGTCCCTTGCATTTTACTGTGCGCTCGATTAATATCGTTGCCCTCACAGCGTTCGGTGAACACGTCCAGTTACTTTATGTTCGTATCCCTGCATTTATCGTGTCCAGTTAAAGGTCCTACTGCGATAGATTGCGCAGGAAATTACAGTGCAATGATTAAAAAATGAAAAGGTTCATGCTGGAGGTAAAAGAGTCTGATAAATTGAAAGACAATATAAATTGCTCAGTGCACATATCACTTGAAAATCAATTTCAAAATCTCGAATAATATTTAGTAAAAACTATTTCACATTTGTAACTTGTTATCAAAACCATTAATAAAATACATATGTAAATTAAAAAGAAGTATCTAAATTATCTGTATAAACAACAAAATGTTAAAATTCTAAGAATTGAAAGTCAAGTGACTCTGAACCTGTTTAGTAAATTATTTTTAAATTTGACATAATCATTTATCACACATTCAAAAATAAAATATTACACATTTAGTCTCTATATAAAATTTTTCAAATCATTTCAATCCATTCTTAAATTTAAAGAATATTATCATTTATTTGATTTTTTAATCAATATTATGACTTTTACTGACGTTTGACTTTGACCGAGACGAGTGTACATTCCAGTGTTATTAAATAATCGGAAGTAATAAGTTCATATAAACTGTTGGACAATACTGGCGATAATATTATATTACGGGAGAGGCTTTCGAGAGCGGACGTGACAATCAACATGTAGCTCTGTGAAGTCTGCGGCCTCTGCCGAACTTATCCCCCGATTAATGTCGAAGGGATTCACTTTTGTAAAAATAATAATTCACTGCACAAGTTTTCGTGAAATTTTCTTTTAAAGTAGTTCGATGGCAAAAATTATTTATTTAAGAAAGATTTGAAAAAATATATATATTTTGTAGAAAAATAAAACAAATCGAATGAAAAAAAAGTTGAATAATTCTACTGTTTAGTTTCTGAGATATTTTAAATTTGAGTTTAGCTATTTTCCTATCTAAATACGTGGTAAAATAGTTCGATAGGAAAAACCATTTAATTAAGAAAATTTTCAAAGAATTGTATGTTTTGTAAAAAAAGAAATCAAATCGTTTAGTTTCTAAGATATTTACAATATCTTAAAAAATAATCTATAAAAATAACTGGAAAACGACATTTAAGAAAATTATGAAAAAAATAAAAATGTTAGAAGTTATCTAAAAAAATTCAGCATAATATACCGTCAAGTTTGAAAATATAATATAAATATAAAATATAAATATAATATTTTGAAAAATTCGTAATGTTCTACCTTGTTATGTACACTACTTTTTCGTGAAGGAAAGCGGACCCTTTTTAATACGGCACTTAGCCATCGAACTACCTTAATAAATTCATTCTATTAATTTTTGTTTAGATACCTAACTGATCAATTTATAAAAAAAAAACAGGAACGACAAATTTTTTTTTTATTGACAAAATAAATCAAGGAAAAAACTTTTTGAAGATAAATAAAAAAATTTGAAAAAAATGTTCCTGATACTTTATCAATAGAACGGCGTTCTGTAGTTAAAAATATTTCTTTCTCGAGGATTTCCTTCCCAGCTGGATGACTCGCTTCATTGTCTCAGAAAATCGAGATAAGCTGTGTATACGACAATGATGTTACGAAGAAAGCCGCGCGAGTTTTTCTCAGGAGAAACAAATCCCGTATCTTACTCTCCCTACATACGTACGGTTTACGTTACCGGAACCACGGAGCGATGCACCGTGAATCTCGCATTTACAATCCAGTCTTGATACAACGCTGTAAAATTCTAATTTAAATTTCTCTCAGCTCTGTGATACTTTCAATTTTATTTTTAAAAATCGTGAAAAAAAAATTTCTAAATCCAGAAACAATATTTTTTTTTCTGTCGCGTGCCGTAAATTCATCGCCGTGCGGGAAACCTGTAAAACGGTTACCACGGATGACTGATTACACTGACAATTTCGTTGCATCGTGTATAGTATCGTAAACACGAGCATAGAAAAATTTATAGGACGGATTTAACAGAGGATTTTTGAAATCACTCTGACGATGAACTATACGAATATAAAAAGATATTTCATCAATGATTTTTTTATTGTATTCTATAAAAAAATCTATAAAAATTCAGTGTCAAAAAATATTGACTGGATTTAAATGGTCCGTAAATGTTTCAAGGATTTTCTTGAAATGATCATTTTTAAAAATTTTGAAATAAGTATTCGAGATGATTTTTTGAAAATATATATAGCGCGAAAGTTTGTCGAAGATTAATCACTTGGAGTGAAATTTTCTGTTTGGTGATTCACTTTTCAATGTTACGCTGTATGGAGTAGGTTCTAAAACCCATGACGATTTGAAAGTCTTTCAGCAATTGGTCCTCTTTGTAAATTCTGTAAAAAGGGTACTAAAAATCATTTTTCGACTATTGTGCGAAATTTTGACGAAGATTTTCAAATAAATTTCCACTTCGTATAAAATTTCTTTTCAATAGTTTACATTTCAACACTGGACTATAATCAATGGGTCCTAACAATAATGAGTAGATTCTAACGATCCGTAAATTTTTTAAAAATTATCAAAAACCGATTCTTTTTAAGGTACTGAACCACTTTGAAGTAGTTTTTTAATTTTTTTTTTCTTTCATTTTCTGAAAGATACATTTATTGAGAATGCTCTCACCAAATGTTATAAAGAAAAATTTAGTAAAATTCACATAAAATTCACGGAGATACAGCATTTTATGTGAAACTGTTCCAATGCATGATCGTGCCGAGTGGCAGACTTCAAACGCGTTTTTCTCGAAACTACATTTTTCAACCTGGTTGACAGCATACCTAAAAACTATTCATCTGATTTGCATAAATTAAGTCTCAAAATGTTCGTAAATCTAGTCTCTATGGCACCACGTAGGGATTTTTTTGATAAAGAACCTCCTTGTATTTTTTTTCTAATATGATGAGAATTTTAGGTGAAAATGGAAAAATAATCATTGGTCCTACGTGATACCATAAGACTATATATCTTGTTTATAAATATATTTTTTCTTGTATTTTTAAATTGAACGGTATATGGCTGAATTACTGTCAACCATCAACGAACAACTTCGACGTACACCACAAATTATTGTTAAAATTTAAATAAAAAAATTTGTATGCTATCTTCGATATGTATATATTGAATACCAGTACTCATTCATCGTTTTCTCGAAAAAAAATTGTGCAAAATACACTCAAAGTGGTTCAATGCCTTAAAAATTCTGTAAAAAATGTACGCGAAACTATTTTTTATCAAAAGTGCAAAAATTTTTGAATGAATTTCCATTTCGAGCGAAATTTCTGTTTCAGAATCGACTTTAAAGTCTAATATCGCAAAAGTGAGACGAAATTCGACTAAGGAATTCACAGAAAGTGGGTAATTTGATCGAACGTAAGAAGCTTTTATAAAGCTACTCAAAAGCCATGTGTTGTCCGTATGCCGCCTCGTTGCAGCTTGCACGCTTCGTTCTCCCTCATACACCGATACGTCGGCGAATTCGTTTGTTCAAAAATCACGGATGTGAGTACTTGGCGGATCGTAAAAAGAGCTCGGAGATTCGTCGGAGGGTATCCGGTTGGAATAAGTCGGGACTAAAGTGGAATCTTTTGAAGAAAGGTCGAGAAGAATAAAAAAAAGAGAGCGAGAGACGAATAAATAAATAAATAAATAAATATTTGTGAAAATTGAGGAGAAAATTCAAGAGGATTTAAAACTTCGAGGATACGTGGCATAAAAAACTCATTCTAATAAACGCTACATCGTCAAATGCTCTCTGAACGACTGACAGCGCGACTAATATAATTGAAGCTAAAGGGGTAGATGGCGCTACCGTGTTGCTACTCCGAGAACTCACGAAGCGCGCCATTCCTCTCGAGAGATCTTCAAGATAATATAGCGAGAGCGAGAAAACGAAAGATCTGCCGCGTATCGGTTCATTGTTGGCTTCCAGAAGCGTGAAGAGAAAAGTGCTAATTTTGAGAAGCTTCTCGGTAATACTTTAATGAGAAAACAAGAGAGAAAGACGAGAATAAATGTTACGACTTTTTAAAACGGTGAATGACGTCTGTAAAAATTACTGTTGAATTTTTGCCCCTTTTTTTCTTAAGGTAGTTCACTAAAAAGTAGTGTTTATAAAGAATTTTACATGCTTCAAAATTCAATGTTAAAATTTCAGGAAAATGCATTAAAACTGATTAACATTCTAAACACAAGAGACCTTTTTTTAAGATCAGTTAATTTCTGACAAAAAAATACGTTGCTCATTTTATTATGCTTACTAATTAGTGATTTATGATGCAAAAATAATGATTTTTTCTAAATTCTTTAAACATTGAGGTCAAATATCTTTAAATTGGTGAGATTAACGAAAAATTCACAAGATAACTTTTTTGTAGAGCGTTCAATTTTTTACGAAAATGTGGCTTTTAAATGACTGTAAGTTTGATATACAGCAAAATACGAATTTTTTCGTAAGAGACTAATTAAAAATTGAAAATTGCGACACGGAAGACTTTCCCATTATTACAAAGAGCTAATATTTGATAAGAGCTCTCTAGAGGTGCCTAGAAAAAAAGATTTTCAATGACTGAAGGGAAAAAAAAACTTTTTTTTGACCCACCCTATTCTATGAATATCTCAAAAACCAAAAGGTGGAATAACTCGATTTTTTAAAAATTATTCTGCAAAAGATCATTTTTCCAAAATTTACTTACTAACATTTTGAAGAATATTTTTCGTCATCGAATTTTAAACGAAAACCTGTTCTTGAATGGGGAAACATTATTGTCGAGACAACTCATGAATAAAATGACGAGACGTTCAATTAATCAATTTCGAACGCAGAACAGAGCTAAGTTGCGATTTTAATCAAAATGGGTCAACGGGCTTGGCGAGTTAAAATTTCATTATCAGAGCCTCCCCTTTTGCTAACGAGACAGGGGAAAATGAGAACGTTGAGGTGTCCTACATAGATGCGTGGCCATAAATATATAGCGTCAGGCGAATGAAACAGCGAAGCCTAATTTTCAGCTTAGACTTCATGGAACCTCGGTTTCGAAAGTGAGAGAGAAAGGGGGAGAGGAGAAAGAAGACTCGACAAATCGCTCATCGCGGTGTGCGCATCGTCATCCGGTTTATTATAGCCGGAAGTCACTGGCCTGAAAACTGTGCCATATAATAAAATGTTCCCATTAGTTGGAAAACAAGTTACGGCGAACCCGAAAGAAGCGTAGGAAAAACGAGCGTTCGGAAAACTAGACGCTTCGCGAGAATATATAAATAACCATGATCCAATTTCGGTCAGGAGCTCAAAAATTAATCAGTTTTATAGCTTTCACTCTTCGCAGGAATTCGGATCGATCGCTAATCATCGTTATCAGCTCCTATAAATTTATTATACCCACGAAATTGTCCGATAACTCGATTGTGTCTTATCGATCGATTTTAATAATCCAATATACCCAAATTCGTAGACTTACCAAGATTAAGAGTCGACACTTCGGAGTAATTCTTCTTCGCATCGCAATTGTTGATGCGGGCTTGCTGCTGGTTGTTGACGTTCGCGCGACCATTGGTAACTCGTCTCGTTTGATTTCCCACTGTCGGTGATCTCTCTGTTAAAAAAAAAAAGTAATAAAATTATTGAAACGACATTCCAGCGATCATGAGAAATTCAGAATTGAGAAAAATAATAAACGAGAAATGTCACTCGGGCTCTAATTTGCATTTTAAAAAATCGTATCAAACTGAATGCGCTCTCGATCAACGTCGCGTCGGACTTTCTCAATTTTTTTTTTCTTACTTCCGTCAATTCACCTGATGACATTTCGCCATTCTCGATCATAAAATAAATATTTATGACAATGTTTGAGTTTTTTTTCACGAAGAAATGAGAGACAAGCTTTAAATCGTGGAGTAACGGTGAACACCGTTACGAGCATAATCGCGAGGTGAAATTATCGAGGCAGGTTGACGTTTTGCCATTACCAGAGGATACGCTCCTATGCCTATTGGATAGTTTATCGCGACATGAAGGAAATGGCAATGTCACTTTTTCAATTTATTAATAAAGTAACAAAACCATTCGTGAATTTTTATTCGCTGTAAAAAATATCCATGGCATTATCACCTGTGGGGTCAAAGCCATATTAATTTCGCTCGTGTGTAATGGACAAATAATTAGGGGTGTGCGAATAATTCGAATTTATGAATTATTCGTACCGAATCGAATACAATTATTCGATCATTTGAATATCGAATACGATTATTCGATTTCATATTCAAATCGGATTATTCATTAATTTCGAATAATTCAAAAACACCAGAGGTATTATTGAAAGTACGAAGTTAAAGAAAATTAATTTTATTCTGAATTTCTGTTTAAAAATAATAAATAAGAGACCGATTCGGATTATTGTGAAGTGCGTTTGTCAGTGACAATATCTCCAGGTGCTGAGAATAATCTTTTACTCTCGGCAGAAATGTTGGGTATTGCCAAAAATCTTTTTGCCATTGTTGACAATCGCGGAAATTAATTTTTGTATTTTCTTCACCATATAAATGGATCTTGTTGAGAATTTAAGTCATCATTTAAATAAAGTATAATTTCTTGTGAAATCTTAAAACTTGGTAGATTCAATATTTTAGATATTTAATACATTTTATTTTAACTTATTTATTATGATTATTTTTGTCATTGTAATATAAAACTTTATATGTAACAAACATTATATTTTAAGAGTTTAAAATCATTTTATTATACAAAAGAATTCACAAGTTACTCAAAAGTTCCAATTTATTTGAAGCTTTTCGAAATATTAACGAATTATTCGAAAGTTTCGAACTATACAAAAATTCATGAATTATTTGAAAAATTATACGAATTATTCGAATTTTTCGAATAAATCGAAATTCGAAAATTGGATAGTTTTATTCGACTCGATTCGAATGCTATTCGCACACCTCTAGAAATAATTCATTAAAAAGCAATAAAATAATACATAAGGAGAAATTTTTTCATAAATTACAAAAAATTTTGTCGATACAAGCGAGTTAGTTTTTACCGCCAAAAATACTAGCGTTACGCACGACCTGATATAGACGATGCTTATAGTGTTGTATTTTCGTTCCGGGCACTAAAATTTCGGCCGCGGAGTACAGTAGCCTCCCGAAAGTCTCGCTAGCAAAAATATTAGCGTTTAATGTGTTTGTTATTCGTGGTCGAGTCGCGTGACGTGGAGCGGGTTCGGTGATACGAACATATATATATATATATATATTCAAGGGACAATTGAACCAGCTGGCTCATTCCCCGGATTATTTTCACGCACTTAGCCAAAACAGAAAAATATTTTGATACGCATTTTTCTGCACTGCACGTGCTGGGGGTGTATTATTGAGAAGAGAGTGTTTTTGTATATACGCACTTTTTTAAATTTTCGTTCTTGTTTTTCTTTTTCGTATTTTTTTTTTTGCAAAATGGGAGCGAACTCGAGGATAACAAAGTGAGCGATCTCGTTAAGTTTGAATTACGAGGGCCAGCGTTGAAATAATCTTCCATCGCGAAGCCTCGTTCCGGCTCTCCCTCTTCCCTACTAAAATTAAGCCGATCGAGAGCTCCAGCTCTGCATCCACGTGTGCACGATGACGCGCGTCTCCCCGGGATATTAGGCGACGATCAAACGATCCCGGACGGGATCCAGCCATCACTATCGAGGTTAATGACCGTTATAAACTATTTTGGCAGCTTCGACAACTTTCAGAGATCTTTATGATTAAGGTGGTCACGTTGCCACAAGTTAAGTTTAGAAAAAAAAATTCAAATTAATGTACGTGTAGAGTTTATAAAACTGTACAGTAAGAAAAGAAATTTCGTATAGGCCCTTCGATCGTTTCGATGAGAAATTTCATTCTAAAATATTCAATTTTATTCATGAAGCTTTATGAAGGAACGCTTGACGTATATTTTTATTGAATTTTAGAAATCATAGACGAATGGACAGTTAAGAAGAAAAAGTAAGTCATAATAATCGACAAAAATAAAATTCAAGTAAAAAATAAGTGTTAACTGTACGGAACTGTCAACACAAGTAACTGATTATAATGAAATTGATCAATTTTCAACTAAATATCTTTTTATACCTTAATTACTACATTTTTTTAAATTATTGAAATAATTTAAATTAGTTAATTAATTTTAACTTAATTTTCAACTAAACATGTGTACTTTTTCATACCTTAATTACTAAGATCTATTTTAATTAATCTAATATGTAATTTGGAAAATATGAAGTAAATAATAATGAGAATTTTTTTTCTAAAGACAAAAAATTGACGATTCAGTAGCTGCACAACCCCTATATAAGGTATAATTCTCCGAAGATAAACGAAAAATTCCAGACAAGTTTTATATTTGGATTTTCAGTGTCAACAGATATCTGATTTATTAAAATTGAAGGACTCACCGGTATCACTCACGAGAAAACTTTAAATGAAAATGTGCTTTTTAACACGTCTTATATTTCGAAGTGGTATACTATCGTATAATGATTTATTTTAAAAAATGAATAACAATTAATTAATTGGAGATCTACTGCAATATACCTGAACAATTGACGAGTTTTTGTGCAAAAGTGGCAAGAGATAGAGGTTTGCTAAATTCTCACTATAAGATTGCTTTGGTTGACGCTGAGATTCTCTGGGTCACGGGAATAAGAAAGAGTGGCGCAGCTGAGAAATAATGCAAACGAAAAAGAACGAAGCGTTCTCTTCCATTTCTTTCGTTTCTTTTTCTCTCGTTTCCTCGTTCAATCTAAACAGGGACTCGTTCCTGCGTGCTCAGAGAAACATTCAGCTTTGCTCGTATAGGACGCGGATATTCGCGTGTGCCCGCAAACCACACACACGAACACACGATTCCCTGTGCCGGCCGGTTTCTTTACAGTTGACCGAGCATTATTCTTGTTATTATTATAATACTCCTGAGCGGTGTAACGCGAATTAGGTTGAGCGCGAAATGAAACGTATGGAAGTAGTTTCTTCCTTCGATATAATTATTATATTTCCTCACTGTACAAGTGAAATATCAATTTTTATTATATTTTCTCAATGGATATAAAAGTGAAATATCGGTTTTTACTATATTTTCTCAATATACACTTTAGTAAAACGTCTACCATTGGATAGCTGGAAAATTTTTTTTTGTGAATATTATATGCATATTGCATAAATTACACAAGTTGGCACAAATTTTGAGTCTGGATTATAAATGTTAAATTTTGATTTATTTTACGTTATAAATAAAGGGAAAGATATATAGTTATTTTGGTCAACGTTTGTGTTTGTAGAAATCAGAATGGTATTTTGCATTTTAAGAAAAATTATCTATTTTCTCATAAATTTATTGCAAAAAACAAATAAATAATTTTAGTTTTGCAATTTTAGTTTTTAGTTTTATTTTTATTCAAAAATAATAATCAGTAATATAGACTAAAAAAGCAAAGAACTAGAAAAAAAGATTAAAAACGAATATTTTTTGTAATACATCAATGTTTCTGTATAAAAATTAAACCTACTCACTGTTCAAGTTTTAAAAATATTAATGTTTTCAGGACTTCCGGTTGGGCGTGCGAGGCACTTAGGCAGAGCAACCAAGCGGGTGGTGAAAATAAAGTCTTTTTGATAATTATATTTGATACAGCGGCCACA